>VWPU01012949.1:0-118438 GCA_013398955.1 Callaeas wilsoni | reverse complement strand
AGCGGCGGCGGCGGCGGCGAGAGCGAGGCGGGCGCGGAGCCCCGGGCAGCGGCGGCAGGCGGGCGCGAAGGAGGAGGAGGAAGAGGAGGAGGAGGAGGAGGGGACGGAGGAGAAGGAGGCGGCGGCGGCGGAGAAGGCGGCGGCGGAGAAGGCGGCGGCCCGGCGGGCGGCTTGGTGTGGTATGCAATTATGGCTGGCACGGCGGAGGCAAGCGGGGACCGGAGCCGTGAGTAACCCGGGTGCAACTTTCGGGCGCGATGTGCCCGATCGGTCGGTTCTTTAAAAATAATGCGAATTTGGCTTTATTGCTCCCCTAAAAAATTTGTCTTTATTGCTACCGCGGCGACGGCGCGGGGCTGGCCCGGGCAGGGCACGGCGGCCCCGTCGGGGGACGCGGAGGGGCCGCGGCCGGGTAGAGCTGGGCCGGGCAGGGCCGGCGCCGCGCTGCTGCCGCCGGGACGAGCCCGCATTGCGCGCCGCGGCTCCGGGAGCCGCCTCCCGCGGGGGGACAAAACCGCGCCGGGACCGAGCCTCTTTCTTTATCCGCCGCACGCCCCGCGTGGGTCTTGTAGCGGTGTGTGCCGAGGACCGGGCAGGTGCGGGCTGGACGGGCTGAGGGCCGCCTCCCCGCTCGAAGCTGCTTGGGCCGGGGCACTCCCGCGGGAACCCGGTGCCAGTGGTGCCTCCCTGCCCGGTGTAGCGGCGGGGCTTGGCCGCCTCCCTCTTCCCCTCCCTCCTCGCTGCACCCACCCGCCCTGGCTCTCGGCGGCGTTCCCCGCCCCAGCCCCGCCGCCCCGCTGCCCACCCGGGTCCGGCACTGCTGGGGACGTGAACGGGGCTCAGCCTTTCCCGTGCTCGCCGCCTTGGATCACGCATCTGCCCTGCCCTGCATCCCAGCTGCCATCCCCGCATCGTGCTGCCCTACATCCTCGCTGTCATCCCTGTGTCCGCGCTGCCCCGTATACCCGCTGCCATCCCCGCATTGTGCTATCCCATATCCATTCACGCATTCTCGCTGCTTTACATCCCCATATCCCGCCGGGGCGCGGTGAGCGGCATCCGGGCTGGGCTTGTCCCGAAGCCCACAGCGCCGCCGGTTCCCTCCGCGCTCCCCGTTCCCCAGCCGCCGGCGGGGTGGTGCCGAGGGTACCCTACGGGGTGGGATGGGATAGGATGGGATGGCTGCCGTCGCCCTCGTTTTGATCGTTACTATTGTGATCGCGCTGTAGTTTGGCAGCGCAGCGCTGGGCACCTCCGAGCGAGGCGTGGGAGGCTGCGGTACCTGTGTGCGGGGCTGCGCCGGTGCGCGCCTCCCGCCGCCGGTATGAATGTAGAAGGTGGCGAATAAAGCCGGCTGCGTGCTCGGTGTCCCTTAGCCCCTTCCCATTCCTGCCCAGCGAACACACACGGCAGCTCCGGCGTGCGATCGGGGAGGGATTTGCAAAATCTCTGTGGCATGCTGAAATAAATCCCAGAATCCCGCAATCGCCTTCTCCTCCCTTGCCTTCCTTGCGGGAAAATTCTTCCTTCTGCCTCTGGCCAAGCGCCGGGGTAGGGGGAGCCAGGAGAGGGGGGCTGGTGTGTAAAGAGGGCTTAACATGAAGGTCACTGGTTAAAGAGGAGACGGATGGGAGAGAAAAGACAGGCATTAACCTCACTTGTTAACTCCCCCCTGGCTCCTGCTTGGAGAGGACAAAACAAAAGCAGAACCTGCTAACGGGAGGGATGAATATTCATGATCCTTCTCGTATGCTCCGGGACACGGAAGGGAGAAAAGTTGGGCAGATGAGCCGCCTCCCGAAGCTGCTTTTCCTCCAGCTTGCGAGAAAATCCCTTTTTGCTGAGCGAGAGCGGTATCGGGGAGAATTACCAGCCTTTTGCTGGATTTCTTTATAAAATTTTTTATTTTTTTTTTTTTTTGGTTGGAGCTGGAAGAATTAAAAAAAAAAAAAAAGAGGAGCTAAGGCTATTGACTACATCAAAGGTTATCCATTTGAAAACACCATTTTCCTCTGAACAGCGGCTAATTGCTTCCTGAACAATCCCAGGGTCTTTTGTATATACTCAGTGGGTAAAATGAGTGACTCGATGTCTCTCTCTCAAGACACTGGTGACGGAACAGGGCGGAAAGGTAGAGAAGCCAAGGAAAAGCAGTGGGGCAGATGCCTCTGGGAGGATGCATGGATAATTTCTTAAGTGGCTGCAAGGAGGGAAGGTTTTTTTCTTCTTCCTGCTCGCCGCCGAGTGATCTGCTGGTGCCGGTGGATGCTGGTGCCGGCAGCAGCGTGGCGACACGAGGCCGTAAGGAAGGCTGGTGAGGAAGTTTGGATTCAAAATACCCGATCATGCGTGTGATCTGGTGCTCCCCATCCGCCTGCGGCTTCGGCTGCCGGTGCCACTCCTCCGAGAGAGGCAAGCCTGGATGCGCTCGCTTCTCTCGAGGGGCTGCGGGGAGGCAGCGCCGGGGGCTGGCTGGCTCCTGCTCCGTTGGGCGGCTGGGCTTTCTGCAGCTGCTACCCTGAAGATTAAAGTTTTGGCGACGTTGCTTTTGTTAGCATGGTGATAGAGGCATCGGGGAGAGTTTTCCTCTCTTGGCTTATTTTTTTTTGATCGAAGCATCGGATTTGGAGCAGAGCGCAGGCATCCGCCTTCGTGCACGCTCGGGCTGTGCACGGAGCTGCGGAGCAGAGCCCTTGTGCTCCGTCACACAAAGCCCTTTCCCCGAGCGAGGCAGTGCCTTGCGAGAGATAAACAAACTCCTCTGAACTCCGCTGGAGATGGGGCCGAGGGCCATGTCGGCGGCTCTCGGAGAGTGCTGTTTCACCGGGGCTTTGCGCAGCCGAAATGGAAGAGGGTAATAAAGCGGCGCTGCTGCGTGCTGGCAGGGCTGCCTCCCCTCCTCCATGGCGGCGGCAGCCGGGGCTGGCCCCTGCCCTGCTCCCTGCGTGCAAATGTCACGCCAGGCCGGTTATTTCCATGGGTTCGCTGCGTTTGACTTCTGCTGAACAAAGCGAAGGATCTGACCCTAGGATCGGACTTAATGACGGGAGCTCGGATGTGTTTATTCTCTAGGCTGAGTGTGGGTCAGGGCCTTTGTTGCTGCCTGCCTTGCTCCTGGCTGCAGCGCTCACTGCTGCCGAGAGCCGGACCCGGCCCTGAAATGGCAATTTCGGAGCAGCAGAGACTGGTGCTGCCGTGCTGGCGACACCGGCTCCCTGCAAACCGCGGGCAGCATTACCTGTATCGGATTTCTGCTGAGTCCCACTGGGCTTTGTTGTAATTGCTTTTCTGTTTAGGGTGTTTTGGTGCCTTGGTCATTTGTGTCTTCAGTGAGGAGTCAGTCATGGCTTTTGGCACCTCTGGCTCAATGGAAGAGGAACCTTGAAAGAGCCAGGGTAGCAGAGGTGCTGCCATGTCCCTGTGCAGCAGCAGGAGGGTGGGCATGGGTCACCCCAATGCCCATAATGCCATCCTCACTGCCTGCAAGCTTGGATTTTTCATTGATCTGGACTGGTGGAATGTATGTATTGAGAACTTGGGTTGTTGTTCTCTGATCTATAAATGTCTCCTTCAAGTTTGTGTGCTGTGTGGAAGAAACTAGTGAGTAGAGGGTTTCTGGCCAGGGTTTGACCAGTGAATGGCTTGGTGATGTACGATGTGTGTAGAGGAGGGCCCAAAGATCGGGAATTGTAAGTGATTTGGAGCTTGGTTCAGCATGGACCATGATTCCTTACCTTTCCTGAGTTTGGATTGGGGCCCTTTTTCCCAGCAAGGTGCTGAGTGCCATGGCTTCATACAAAATGAGGAGGAGCAGCAAGTGTTTGCCACCGTCCAGTGGTGAGGTGGCTGTTTTGGCTTTAGACTGGAGACAACCAGCTTCTTCTCTGGCTGTAGCCTGGGAAGTGTTCCATGCAGTGGAATGGAGAACATCCCGCTACAGATATGTGGTACTTGGTGAGAACATGCATGCTCTGACCCCATCCCTGACCCGCAGCATCATCCATGCCCTTCCTAGTCTTCTCCAAGGTGCAGCATGGATGCTGTGTAGATACCCCAACATGGTCTTCCTGCTACACTCGGAAGTCACATTTGAGCAAACATCTTGTGCATCATGGAGGAGAAAAGCTGCAGCCAATAAATAAGTTTCGATGTTTTCAATGCCAGGCATGGGCAGTCCTGGCCCTTCTGCCCTGTACTTGGCATGCGGTGTAGCAAAACCCACACCTTCCCATGGGTTTGTCAGAGCATGGCCAGGCACAGGAAGGTGTCCTTGTTTGCCTTGCTTCCCGGAGCACTCTGTGGCTGCCTCCAGCCCTTGTTCCGGTGGAAGCCACCATTTAAAAACCAGAATAAAAAACATTTCAAAGTTTATTTTGCCTTTAGCCAAGGCTTGGCACACTTCCTCTTTGTTGCTGGTGTGCCGAGATGTTTGAGTCTGGAAGAAAACTCCACATCCAGATCATCAGGCTCACACTCCACAAACACTTTTGCTCCTTTCTCCTCTGAAGTTGCCTTGCATGGTGCAAGATGGAGTATTTTGGGTGATTCCTCTGTCCCCACGGTGTCTTGGTGTAATGAGGGCCAAATCCACCTCTGCCCTGTGGGCTGCTGTGTGCTGGTCTGTGCCTGGGACCAGAGACCCTCGTGAGCTGCCTGAAGCACAGAGGAGATTTTTTATTGCTGGGGTGAACTCAGGGCCTGGTGCAAGCCAGGGTGTGATATCCTCTTTGCTGCTTGAGCTGAGATTGTCAGGGATTTTGCTAGAGAAAGTGCCTGAGGTGAGAACATGCCAGGGGTGCCAGGGACAGGCAGCATGGCTCTGGGGGATATGCTGTGCAGGGACCATCTCTTCCTCATCTCTTCTGCTCCTCACTGGTAGCCTGCAGATCAGCCCTGGGGCTCACTGCCCACCTCCCCATCCTGAGCATCCCACAATCTGCTGGCTAAATTGGCACAGAGACCGGGGAGTGCTGATAATCCAATTTGGGCAGTTTAGCTGCACTTTGCTCTCCATGCTGCTGGCCGGAGCTCGGGAGCTTTAATCCGGCTAATGACCCCAGCTTGAGTAACCACAATCGTTTGCTTGATTCAGTTTTCCTTTCTGTCGGCGATGGTGAACAGACTGAGGCCGTTTCCGAGTCCTGTCCGTGGTATCAGGGACGGTTTCCAGGTATAGGTACATATAGGGACTGGAGGGTGAGGACAGCATGGAGGGACACTGCAATCCCTGCTTTTTCTTTGGGAGATTTCTCCTTCCCTCTTCCCGTTTTTCTTCTTCTTTCTGTCTTTTTCTGGTAAAGATAAGCCCTTCTTCCGGAGTTATTTTGCAGCATACTATTATTTTCAGAAAGGCAAAGCCAAGAAAAATAAAAGCCTCTCTCTTCCTTGCATTGCCTACTGTTTAATGTACAAAATACAGGGGTGGTAATTGCATTAAAACATATATAATTATACTGGAGGGAGGAAAAAAAATTCCTGCTAATTGCATGTGTGTTTTGAACTGATAAATGTTGAGTGATTCTTCATGTTTTCTTGGGAGTTTGGAGGAGCAGAGATGCAGTCTGGCATGTGAGGGATTGGGAGTGGGGATGGTTTCCCAAAATTATTGGGAGGCTTGGATGCTTTGAGCACCTCTGGGTTAGTGTCAGTGTCGGGGGCCCCATCCTTTGCGCATCCACATCTGATGCCCACGTCTTTGCAGATCCACATCTTGCCCCTATCCAGGCAAGTCTTGATGTCATTGTAGGAGCCCTGCAAATCACTTTGCTTTATGTGTTTAGTTAAAAAACTGATTGTGTGTCACAATATTCAGGCTCTCTCACAGAAATAAATTCCTGGCAAGAGAAGAGGCAGATTCCTGTATTAGGGGGAGAAATTTCCTATGTGATGCAGCCCCACATCCAACGGCTGTTCCCCTACTTTACCGTGGTGTTGGCATGAGCGAGTACTGCTGGGGGTCGGGGGGGAGGAAGGATGGTCATACTCGTTTCAGGTGGCACGATGTGAAAACCACATTTCCTTCTGCGAATGCCGACCCTGTCAGAGCTGTCGATAACATCGCAGGTAATTAGAATGGCAATAAGTTGTTTGCTTTGTGCATGTAGCCGGGCTTTGTGTACGGGTGGTTGCTTTGCTCTTCCTGTGCAGACTGTTAGTTTCAACAGGGGAAGAGGAAAACCCAAAAATATTTTAGGAGGAGTTTAAAAATAATCTTGAAGCTTGGCTGGTGGGCAGGATGTTTCGCAGGATCGTGTTCACTGCTGGCCCGTGTCCAGCTTTGTGGCCCTCGGAAAGCTTTGCTGGATAGTGTTAAGTCCTGTATTGTCATTTTGGCCAACTTGAGGGCTTGCTGTTGGGCTCTGGGAGCTGGAGTGAGATGGGAGTCTGCCCTGGGATTTGACTTTTGCACTGGGTAGGTCTGGCTGCCCTGTAGCAGAGCAGTGTCGGAGCAGGGGCGTGAGCCCCAGCTTACAGCTGCCGTGGCCTGTGTAAAACATTTATATCTGTTCCCCAGCGTCGCATTCCCTCCGCTCCCATCTGCTTCTCCATGGTTTTTATTCCTAGAAGTGTTGGCATGCTGGCAGGGTCCCTGTCTGCCCGCTGCTGCTTATCTCCGTGTCCGGCTCCTGGATGGCTGCTTCCTTTCTGGAGTCAAGGGGGGGGCTCTCCCCTCTCTGTCAGGACCAGAATCGGCACGATGAGCCCTGCTGAAGTCAAGAACCTGTTTTTCAGGCTGATGTCATTGGGAAGAAATGGGGGAGGAGAGAGGCAGGAAGGCAGCGCTGTTTCCGAAGGAGAGCCGCTGCCGAACCCCGTGACGCTGACAGCAGCCCCAGCTTCCACGGCTCCCACTGTTATTCCTTATCAGCATGTCCGAGGTGCCCGTGGGGCTGCTGGCACATGCGGGAGAGCTCCTGCTCTGCATGGCCTCGTGCCTACGTGGGAGAGAGCTGGGGAGGGAGGGATGCAGCTGTGCCAGGGGAGCATGTCAGCTCCCAACAGAGCAGGATATCTCTTGGCCCTCTGGCTGTGCCTTGTATGGCTCCCTGGCCCTCCGTGGGGGTGATGGCACTTGCTGGAGCTTCCATCCAGCCACCTTCATTAGCAGAAAGTGGGTTTTTGGCAGAGGTCCTTGGACAGCCCTCCCAGCACAGGTGAGCAGCCGCCTCTTCTTGGTTTTGCCCTGAAGGAGCTGATCCGTTATGCTGATGCCTGTTGGAATTTCAGCCACTTGTGCATGGCATCAGGCCATAGTAGCAAGGTTGACGCTTGTGTCCAACATGGCTTAGGGCTGCAGCTGGGATCTGCAGGAAGAGGAACAGCCTTGCTCTGCTCTCCCTCCCAGCCAGCAGCTCTTGGGCTGCACCCATGCTTTGAAGTGTGCTCTACCCAGGTCTGGTGGGTGAGACCCCCTTGCTGTGGGAAATTGGGGTGGGGTGTGCTGCTTTGGCACTGCCCATAGGAAAGCAGAGTGTGGGCACAGCCACTGCTGTGGCACCTCCCTGTTAATATCAGATGCTCTTTGCCCATGGTGCTGTGAATGAAGCCTCTTTTGGACTCTCAGAACAATTTCCCCTGTGGTGGTGTTGTTGTGGGGGGGCTTTTGGTCTTTTCCCCTTCTGTCTATGCCTGTCCCATTGCCAGGTGAGGCTCTGCTATCTCTCTGGATGTCTCACTTCTCCTGGGTCAGCTTCACCTTGGGCAAATAAAACATGGGGCTATGCTGAACTGGAAACTCTGCAGGGGAAGCAGAGCCAGGACCTGAGCCACTTCCAGCTGTGGTTCTTGGGGCAGCATAACTGAAACAGCAGAGGGGGAAGGATGGGAGGTTGATAGGGGAAGGAAAAGCACAGATGGCTTGGGAAAGCTTGTTTGGAGAAGTTTTGTGGTTGTTTTAATCAGAACTAATGTGACAGTAGTTGTGCTTGGCTTGCCACGGGACAGTACAAGTGCTAGTGTCAGCAAGGGGCCAGGTGGAAGCATGGGAATTTCAGCTTAGCTGGGATTAAACCAACCCCAGAATTACATCCCTTTGCTGGAGTAGAGGGGGTCCAGCAACCAGGAATCCTCCTGTGACAGTGCTCCATTGCAAAGAGGGAGCTCTCCAGATTCCCTCTGGGATTTGGGGGAAACGCTTGTGACAGAGAAGTAAAAATGCAGCTTGAAGAGCTGGGCTGGAAGAGGGGCATTGATCTGGGGAGGGTAAGATCATGGCTTTTGTTTGTGGCTGCCCGGGCCCAGTGAGGGATGGTGGAGCAGGAGGCAGGGGAGTGAGGAGTGATGCGTTATGCCCCAGGGAATGAGATCAGACAAGGGAAAGATGCTGATGGCCAGAGGATCTCTCGTTGGACTCCTCTCTTGTCTGCAGGGAGCACAAGGGAAGGTGGGGTGCACTTTCCTCCTGGGAAGTCCAGATCCAGCATGTGGGCTGCAAACAGAAAGCCCCTTGGCAGTCCTTGTAGGGTCCCTGTATGGACTGTGATACTCAGGTGAGTTGTGGGAATAAGGCAAAGGACAGCCACTGTCTCTCACTTCTGGTGTAGCTGGACAGAGTTGGGAAACGTGTAAGGTCTCAGTCCATGCCGGGTTTCTTGGCAGGACCTGCTGAGGCTGTCCTCGTGTGCCTCTCTGCCTTGGGACGTTGTGGTTGTGGAGAGCCTGGATTTCCATATCAGAAATGCTTGTGAGCCCTTTTTGGAAGGGGTCTCTGCAGGGCAGCATGCAGTCTCTTGGTGGTGAGTGCTCCAGAGCTGTTCTGGAGTTCAAGCTGTTCTTGGCATGACATGACTTCTTGCAGAGGACCAGAGAAGGGGAATTGCGCACTTGAGAAATGCTATTTAATTTCCTCACTGCTTGTTCTTTTATGCTCCCTTTTGCTGAGGGTCAAGCTTCATGAGTCCTTGGGCAGTAGATGGCTGCTTCTCCTTGTCACGTTTCTCAGGACAAAAGAGGCTGAATTCTTTGCCCAGAAGATCCTTGCAGGGCAGGAGTGGAAGCTGGGGTGGATGGCAGGGCAGGATGGGGTTCTCAGCCCCTGCCTGGGAGGGATGGCGGGAGCCTGGGAGGAAACTGAAGATGCTGAAGATATTCTTGATAGTAATGGAGATTGGGACATTGGGGCAGCTTCGGAGCCTGCAGGTGATTTCATCAGGGTGTGCTTTGAGCCAGGGATAAGGTTTTTGATGATTTAACTCACTGGCTAGGGAGGGACCCCAGCCAAATAGTTTTCAGTGATTGTATGCAGTGAAGGAAGGAGTTAAAGTTTAGCCCTGTTGCAGCAATTGCCTATGTATTGCAGCTCGAATTTGTACTACCACCAGGCTTTCCCCAGGCAGATGAACGTAAAAATACACCAGCTCTATGGTGAGGCTGCCCCTCCTGTGGCCCGAAGGCTTCTCTCTCCCCTGGATAATCTCCCCTCTCTCCCCGTAGCTAACTACTGGCAGCTTGGAGCTGGTCCCTTCTCAACTGTTTCTTATTGCTGAGAGCAGCAAGTGACTTGGAGGGATTACAGGTAAAGGCCCTTTAGATGCCATTTCCCCTTTTGTGGGTCAGTTATTTGGGAGTTTTCAATCCCGTGTCTTCTCTCCTCCAACCTCCCTTGCAAAAGTGCAAGGCTGTAAAGCTCTTGGAGTGTTTTGCTTGGGACTGAACCTGCTGGGGTTCTGTTGATGGAAGAGCAGAGATGGCAGCCGGGTCTGTGAGTGCTAGATATGTACCTCTGTGCTTGTCTGCATGTTTTAAACCCTGTCTGCGGGTGTTCCCATGAGGGCTGCTGCTTTGTAGGCTAGTGCTGACTCTTGGACTTGCTGCCTAGATGAGTGGAGAGCTGGTCCTTAATGCTGTGTCCAGTCTTTGCCTTTTAAGGTTAGTTTTTCCATCCCAGTACTCCTCCTTTGTGCTATCAAAAGTGACGATTGTTTTCCCAAAGTGTGATCTGCCATCCCAAACACAGGTTTTTGGGCATACTGCAGGACCAGGAAGCTTTCAGCCTCGAGGGATGAGTGCTGCTGCCTCTTGCCACCTCTCCAGCAGTCAGGAAGTGGGGCACTGGCATCTCTGGGGCACGTCCATGGCTTGTTGATGAAAGGCTCATTGGAAGCTGGGATGTGTGAGTGTTGGCCATGCTGAGGTGTGTAATCCCCATCCAAGTCTTGCAATGGCTGCAACCATCTCAGTGTGGCCACTTTGAGGTGAAACTGTGAGCACATGTTCTTTCCAGTGGGGGATGAAAGGGACTGGGGCAGATTTGGCTCTTGTGCTGGCTGTGTTTCTGATGGCAGGTTTCCTTCTATAAACATATGTGTGCGTATATATATATGTGAGTGTGTGTGCTGTGTGTGCGTGGAAATCAAAACACAAGCCTGTGGTGCCGTCTGGCCGATGGTGTGGCCCTGCTGTGGGGTGAGCCCTGGGGATGCTCAGTGCTGCAGATGCTCTGCGCTGCATCACTTGCTACCCGGCAGCACAGCGGGTTGTATTTGTGGTTCTACTCTCCTAGCATGCATGCAGCTGGGCTGGGGTGAATTACTTTATTGCTACCTGTTTCAGGGCAGGGCTCGGCTCCAGGGTATCTGCCCAGTGTTTCCATGCCATTGGACTGCACTGGATGTGTTTATGGTGCAGGTCTTGCTTCCTGGTGGTGGCAGTCATATGGTGGCCCTGGACTGGGTCCCCCCAGTGGGGGAGGTGCTACTTCAGTGCACCCCCAAGGGGTTTGGGTGCTCTGTGGTTTAAAGAGTGTGCCAGTAGAGGAGCTGCCCTGCCTTAGCTGCACTGAGACCTCTCCATGGAACGTGGAAGCTGTGTGACAGCAGGGAAATGCCCTTTGGCTGCTGCTCCCACGGGCAGAGAGCAGGGGCTGTGCCGGCACCCATTCTTCAGTGCAGGGCTGCCAGCACCATGGTGGGCTTGAGCCCTCCTTCAGTTCAATCCAAAGTTCAGGAACCCGTGTCATTGAAGCCGGGAGAAAGCAGACAAACTAATCATCTGTGCTGTTTTATTTTTGTTAATCTTTGCTGATGGTTTTAAGCAGGACTGGACAAAACCACCACTCGTGTCAGGTCACTAGGACGAGATGTTGCTGCTGTAGTATATTTAGGAGCAGAAATCTCAGAGGAATTCTGCAGAGTGTCATCTCTCAGCTTGCCTCAGCTCTGCCTCACTTTGCTCTCGTTCCAACTTCTGATTTGCAATTCCCTACGTTAATTTGGGAATCTCCTGTTGGGCTTTCTAGCCCTGGTTTGTGGCAGCAGCTCGACCTCTAGTTCTCTCACCCACTTCCTGAAATAGAAGCAATGAATCATAGAAATGCACCAAGAAAGCAATTCCCTGTTGTGCTCTCTCATCCTGGCAGGAGATGCTCTGGTTGACATCCCCATGCTGCACCAATCTCCCACTGTCACCTTCCCCATCTTCCCCATTCCTTCTCTCCTTGGCACGTCACTGACACATGAATTTGGTGTTGGTGCTGGTCTCCTTGCCAGGCAGCCACTGTGCTGTTCCTGAGGGGTTCAGCTGCATGGGAGCAGTGGCTTGGTGTGCCAGTTTCTTGGGGTGGGAAACCACTCTCTGGTTTCTATCAGGAAACCTCAGTGCCTGCAGCTGCTGGGCTGTGGCTTTCTGGGCTAACCAGTGGGTTTGTTCTGACAGTGCCACTCGGTCCCATGTCAATGTGGCTTGAGTCTAATAAGGTCTGATCTGGGGTGCTCGTCATTATTCTCTTACCAACAAGCTCAGAAAAATGAAGATTCTGGGTGGTGTGAGTGTCTTGTGGGAGTGTCCTTGCCCTGACAGTGTTGTGACTACCTACTCTTTGCTGGAGGCTCCCAGTGTTGAAAAAGGTGGTAGAAATGGATGATTAGGACCATGGGGATGATTTCCAGGGTGGTGCTTTGGTTTTCTCCACACCCATGGAGCTTTGTGGCACCTGGATTTGGTCTCAGTGCTGCTCATGTGCCATTGTCCAAATGTCCCTTGAGACTGTTGCCTTGGAGGTGGATGTGTTGGGAAGTCGAAGAGAGCAGGATGAGAAGCATTGTGGGCAGAGGCAGATATGCAGAGAGGGTTTGGAAATGGTACAGAAGCTTTGCCCAACATAGCTGGGGCTCAGGGGAGCTGGCAGGGCTGCAGGGGTGACCAGGGCTGGGCTTGCCCTGAAAAAGGAGAAGGGAGTCTTGTGCATGTTGGGAGTTGGAGAAGGGGAAAAAAGTTTCTCCCTTTCCTTAGATCGATCGCTCCCAGTCTGGCTCTGTGGCTTGGGAGGGGAGCAGCAAAAGTGAAGGATGCTGTATGGCATCTTGAGGTAGCTGTATGGCTCACTGCTGGCTCAGTGATGATGCAGCCCCCCAAGGTTTGCATGTGGCCTAGCTGGTGGGTCCCACACCCCTGCCAAGAGCAGGGTGCTGAGGCTGGAGCAGCGTCAGCCCCACACAGCCCTGCTGATACGGCAACTGGCTGCCTTCTGACATCTTGCCTTGCCAGGGCTGGGATCTGGCAGAGCTGCCATACCACTGCGGGCTGTATTTCCTACCTGTGCCACTCCCTGCTGGGGATCCTCTTGAATGTTGTCCTGGGCTGAGTCAGAGATGGACGATAAGAAGAGGAAGGAGAGAGAGAGAGGCTCTCCTCCTCCTCCACTCCCTTTTGGAGCAGCTTATCTGCACTGGCTGGGAAACTGAGCTGGTGCCCCAGCCGTGGACCTTGGTCCCACCCGGGGTGGATGGATTGTGATGGTAGGATGGGCTGTGTGCTGGCAGGGGCATTTGCACAACCCCAGTTAGTTCAGGGGTGCTTGTGCCTGTGTGGAGAGGGTGCATGGAGAAGACAGGGATGGGGTGTAACATAGGGGCTGCTGTACTGACGCAGAGAGCAGAGCTGTGCATTGGTTTCCTGTGGCCATCTCCTCCTCGCTGCCGGGACGCAAAGATCACGTAAAGTGGTGTGGGGTATTTGGCTGGCTCCCCGCTGCTTTGCCGTTCCATGTTGGTGAGCCACAGCTGTGGCACAGCAGCAGGCAGAGCATTCCATCCCCCCTGTGTGTGCCCCCTTGTCCCTCTGGAGCCTCTCAAACCAGCTACCTCATGTCTGGCCCTGTGTTTTCTAATGCGTAGAAATGCCAGAAGGACAGGCTTGTCCTTGCCATGCCCACTTGCTCCCTCCAACCCCTCCTGCCCATGACTGTCCTGGCAGGCAGGTGGCAGGATGGCAGACAACGTGCCAGGACTCTTGGCTCTCTCAACTCCTTTAAAAGGTGCTTTTGAGATCCTCCTCTGTCCAGAGGCTTGGGCTGTGCTTGCTGCTAACTGAGATTTTGCATCCATTCCCAGCACTGCCCTGGAGTGGGATTGGGGCAGCAGGTCAGGGTCTCTTCTGCCTGCTATAAAAATGTGTAGCAGCAGTCTTCTGGGTGGGGTGGAACATGATTGAGACTGCAGGAAAGCCTCCTAAGCCCACTTTTCTTGTCTTTTTCCCTCTAGGGCTGACTGGACTGGCCGTGCCCACGATGCCCTGAATGCTGAGTGCAGCAGAAGCAGAGGAGACTGTATCCTGTTAGTTCCTCCTCCCTCCCTCATCCCTTTAGTTCGGGTTTGTTTCTATTTATTTTGTGGCTGGGTTTGGGCATGGCCTTGGCTGGATGTGAGGCTGCTGCAATGCGGCTCCTTTGGCTCAAGCACCACTTGTCCATCCACATTTGGACCTTGCTGCTCTTGGGGAGCACCTGGCTACCGCTGGCGGAAGGCAGCCCCAAATCTCCCTTTAGGACTTTCCCGGTTACAGACTGGAGCTTGACGCACTTGGTGGTCCATAACAAAACCGGGGAGGTCTACGTGGGGGCTGTCAATCGGATCTACAAGCTCTCCAATAACCTCACACTCCTGCGGACCCACGTGACGGGGCCCGTGGAGGACAATGAGAAGTGTTACCCTCCACCCAGTGTCCAATCCTGCCCGCACGGGCTGGTTACCACCAACAACGTGAACAAACTGCTGCTGGTGGACTACTCGGGGAATCGGCTGATTGCCTGCGGCAGTGCCTCCCAGGGGATTTGCCAGTTCCTGCGGCTGGACGACCTCTTCAAGTTGGGTGAGCCCCACCACCGCAAGGAGCACTACCTCTCCAGTGTCAACGAGTCGGGCACCATGTCTGGCGTCATCATTGAGGTGCTGAACGGGCAGAACAAGCTCTTCATTGGGACGCCCATTGATGGGAAGTCAGAGTACTTCCCCACTCTCTCCAGCCGCAAGCTGATGGCCAACGAGGAGAACGCAGAGATGTTTGGCTTTGTCTACCAGGATGAGTTTGTTTCCTCGCAGCTGAAAATCCCCTCAGATACACTCTCCAAGTTCCCCACCTTTGACATCTACTACATCTACAGCTTCAGCAGCGAGCAGTTTGTTTACTACCTGACCCTGCAGCTGGACACGCAGCTGACCTCTCCCGACTCGACTGGGGAGCAGTTTTTCACCTCGAAGATCGTCCGCCTCTGTGTGGATGACCCCAAGTTCTACTCCTATGTGGAATTCCCCATTGGCTGCGTGCAGGACGGCATCGAGTACCGCCTGATCCAGGACGCCTACCTGACCAAGCCTGGCAAGGCTCTGGCCAAGTACCTGGGCATCTCAGAGCAGGAGGATATCCTCTTCACCATCTTCTCCCAGGGCCAGAAAAATAGGGTTAAGCCTCCCAAGGAGTCTGTGCTCTGCCTCTTCACGTTGAAGAAGATCAAGGATAAGATCAAGGAGCGTATCCAGTCATGCTACAGAGGGGAAGGGAAACTCTCACTGCCCTGGCTCTTGAATAAGGAGCTGGGCTGCATCAACTCGGTAAGTTCCCACCTGTCTTTACTCAAGCTGGACTGTTTCTGGCTTCTGGTGATGTTGTCTGGCTGGACTTTTCCCAGTGATTTGACTTGAGCTGTGTTTTTCCAGTGGAAAGGACTGGTACAATTGGGGCAGGGCGCTCAGTTTGCCTGGTAGCATTCCTTCTGGAGATCACAGCTTTGTGATTGGGCAGCCGTCTGGATCTGGGGTGCAGCAGTGCCCATGGAGAGCCTCAAAGAAGGGGCACCATGCCAATGGAGGTGCCTGTTTCTGATGTCCCTGCCCTGTGGACTTGGGCAGTGTCAGTGAGTTGGGCTGGGAGGGTGGGATGCTCAAGCCTTAGGGCATCTGCTGCAGCTCTGCTGTGGAGTCCCTTGCAGATGGCATGTGTGAGTTTGTGGGTGTTGTGTCACCTAGGGCTTGTCAGTGGCCAAGCAGAAGGTGTTGGAAGCAGCAGGATGTGCAGGACAGGGAACACAGACCTGATGGAGGGAGGTGGAGAGGCTGGTGGTTCCAGCAGAAGCTGGTCAGATGTTCAGCATGGAGGGCCCACATCCTCTCCATGGGGTGCTGGGAGGGCACAAGGTGCTGTCAGTGAGGTGGCTTTTGGGAGTGACCACTGCAAACTGTCATCCAGAGGTGCAGGGGACGAGTGCTGCTATCCTAGAACAGTGATTCCTAACTGAGGGAGCACTCCCCTCTGGCCCCAGAGAGGTGCCTTCCTGCCTGGTTCTCACCTGCATGCATCTGCTCCCTGCTGGTGTTTCAGCTGCTCAGTGTGGGACCTCTGAGTGGTGGTGGGCAGGGGACCTCCCAGCTTGGTCCTGGGGTTTGTTTTCTCATTGAACTGTTACTGTTACTGCATTCTTTTCTGGGCAATGTTATAAACGATGAGTAGTTGCTGGAGGCTACAACTCCAGGTGATGGAGAGGTCATAGGCTGGATAGTCCCCAAGTAGGGTCAGATACGGGGCTGGGGCAGGCTTGGGCTGCTGGTGTGTGTGTTTGGAAGGGTCTGGTGGAGGTCCTGACCCACCTGCTATTACCCACCTCCCCCAAATCCAGCTTGTTGGTGTTCAGCACCCATCAGCAAGCCCCCAGCCCTGCTCAAGCAGAGCTTTGGGTGCAGGCAGGTAGGCAGGAGGGTCCCTGTGGAGCAGCCCTGCCTTCTCTCCCACCGTCCTCACCACTGCTCTGGAGGAGACAGCTAACAGCTGCCTGACAAAGTAAAGGGGTTGCTGTCAAGAGTGCTGGGCTCACAAATCAGATTTCGGCTTTGAGCTAATTCAGTTTTGTTGGAAAATGATGAAATCGTTACATGGCTGCCTGTTGGGTCACGCAGCTGCTGGCTCCGGCGGTGGAGTTGCTCACTGCTGCCTCCCGCACTCCCGGCTCACCTCTCCCAGTGCCCCACTAACGCCATGTCCTCTGGGTTTGCGGAGGGTGCTCTGCCCCCCTGCACTCTAGGGGTGGTTTTAGACTCTGAGAGTCCTAGGATTGCTATCTGGTGGCCAGCCCCTGGGAGTAAATGGATCTCAAAGTACTCTCTGGGTCCTGCAGATATGGCTCTTGTGGGAGGGAAGGATGCGTGCTGTGATGGGGAGGCTCCTGCTTTTGTATAGGTTGGGCTGGGGAGTGACACCCTCCCCCAGGGGAACCAGGTGGTGTTTTCTGTCCCAGTCCTTCTCCAGCTGCCAGGCAGAGTGGGGCAAGACATGACTGGATCATAAGTCAAGCCCTCAGCTCCTTGCTGTGTTAAGAACCGGTCAAAGCAGACCACTGGAATTATGTAGCCTCTTTCTGGCAGGAATTTCTGCTCTGGGGTGGGTCATGGCAGTGATGGATCTCTTGGTGGTGAGGACTGGCCACAAAATAAAAGGCATACTGTTTTTTTTTATTTTTAAGGAGTCAAAATGTAATTGCTCAAGTCAGTAGTTGCTTGGGATTTACACCACATCCATATGGAAAATGTGCAAGGAGCTCTCTTGCTCTGCTCCTTCATGGCAGTAAGGGGCTGAGGCTGGTCTGTGCTGGAGGAGGTTTTGTCAGCACTGCACTCCCAGACCTTGAGCAGTGCAGGGCCAATGGATACTCATCCCCAGTGCTGCAGGGTAGCTCTGGTTCTCCAGAGCTGGTGCTAGAGCCAGGAGGAGAGGCTACCAGGCTTGGCAGATAGCACAGGAGATGTCAGTCATTCCTCTTCAGTGCTGGTGAGTGGAGTGAATTCCTGCTTCCCATTTCTCTCTCCCTCCTTCTCAGATCCAGTGATCTGGAAGTGAGAAGGGGAGCGGAACTGGCTCTGTAGGGAGATTGCTCACACTGTGTGCTCAGACCTGAGCATGGACTTCCAAACGCAGCAGAGGCACCCTGTGGAAGCACCCAGGCCATTCCCCTGCCAGGCCCACTGCCTAAATTGCCCCGGAACCTCTCCAGAGGCTTTGCTGCTCCCAGTGTTTCACTGAGAGGGGTTTGGTGTGTAGACAGGCTCTTTTCTTCCCCTGTGCAGTGCAGGGCTGGGAGGTCTTTGTGCCTGTGGCCAGATGTGCTTAGTGCATCTGCCCGGTGCTCCTGTCCCCAAACCGGGGGAAACAAGGACTGGTGTAGTAGGGCTGGGAAAGGGCAGTGGGCTGAAGCTAAGAGAGCAGATGTTGCAGCAGGGAGTTATTTAGAGTTCCTGTAGCCCTTGACTCGTGGGCTGGCAGTGTGGGCAGAGCCAGTGCGTGGAGCCAGCAGGATGTGGGCATCAGCTTTCCCTGGGCTACCCCAGGGAGAAAATGAGTTTTCACTCCTCAGTAAGGCTTGCTGCCCAGCTTGCTGGCACAGGGCAATGGCTGGTGACAAACCGGCTGAAAGTGGGCCAGGATAAGCCAAATCCTTTCCGGGGCAGCCAGAGAAATGCAGGTGGTAACAAATTGTACCACAGTCGGATTATTCCTTAGCAGCGATTAACGCACAAAAAGCCTGGCATCCCAACCTGGCACTTAGTACCAGCCTCCTGTAACCTCCTCCCTGGCTCTTTGCATCCCTCCACATTCTCCATCACAGCCCCTGGAGGTGCACAGGGGGATGGGGTAAGCCTATAATGGTGTTAACTGGTGAATTACTGGCTAATTAATAATGCTGAGTGATGCGAGCCTTGTCGTGCTGTCTGCTCCCTCATTGCTTTCGTAAGTGGGCTTGAAGGGAGGCAATGAGACAAGGCATATCAGGAGACATCCGCTCCTGCTCGCTTGGTGCTGTGGGCTTGCTTTCTCCCTCCTGCAGGTCTCTTTCCCCAGGAAATCCGAATTTCCTGACCCTGTTTTGGGGAGGAAAAAGTAGTGCTGGGAGAAAGAAGACTGCCGTGCCGTGCAGATAGCAGCCCTGGGGTGTCTGAGCCAGGGCAACTGAGAGGGGTGCTAAAGAAAAGCATGGAAATAAAACCGAAAGCTAAAAATAATTAACCTCCCCCCCCACCCCCTAAAAGAAACACCCCACTCCCCCTTGCAATAAGCTGAAGGCTGTAGTCCCTGCAAAAAACCGTGCAAATGCAAGAGTGGGAAGATCCTGATACCTCCTGCAGATCCCAGTGTCTCCTGCAGATCTCGGCATCCGCAGGCTGAAACGCTGCAAGGTCACTGGCCCTCGCGTGCCGTGGTGCGTGTCGGTCCCCGCCAGCACTGGCTAGGGGACAGCTGTCCCTCTGTCCATCCTTCCCTCTGTCCCTCTGCCTTGCCTCTCCCTGCAGCCCGCATCTGCCAGAGATGTCAGTGGGTTCCATAACCCCGACACTGCCGCCCTTGGCCCGACCTCTCTGTGCCGCCTGCGCTTCCCTAACGAGGCAGTTTGCTGTTAATGAGCTAATTGTCGGCATAATTATTTATCGAGGTGGTGTCGGCATGGCGGCGGCAGGAGTTCCTCGGTCCCAGAGCGCAGCTGTATTTGTCATTTCCCAGAGAGAATGTTGAGACAAAGCAGAGAGCAGTAAACACCATAAACATCTCTCCTCCTGCATATTCAGCAGCCGCGGGGTTGAGGAAGCTGCAGATTGAGCTCAGAGAGAGCAGAACCTGCACCCAGGAGTGCCAGGGCTTGAATACCTTTGTGTCATTGCCCTGAATCCTTCCGCTACTGCAGATACCTGGGTGGAAGGTGCTGGGGTTTATTTGGACTGTGAGGGACAGAATCTTTTCCCCAGCAAAGCACCTGAGAAATCCCAGATATTTGGATGGGAGCTGTGTATCGGCTGGAGCATGGCTCGCATCTCGCTCTGTGATTAGGAAGATAATTTTCTAGGATCTGCTGTTTTAAAATTCCTAGCCTCGTAATGCAGAGGACGATACTTAGTATGTGTGGTGGCCAGTGGATAGAAGAGGGCAAGCTGGCATTCAGAGGATGAGTGGAGAGGTTATGATCTCCCTTCCCTCTTTTTCTTGTGATTGCAGAGACATGCAGTGCCCCACGTTCCCGTTTTGGGGATCCCCACATCTCTCATGACTGGCTGTAGGAGTTCCCCCAGTTCAGGGAAGGATGAGCAACAGTCAGGTGGGGAAGGGAGTTGATCTTTGTACATTAACTCAACACCCAAAACCAGAAGTTACAGTAACTGAGGGAGAAGCCCAGCATCCCCAGAGTGCCTGGTGGGGTGAGTGTGACTGGTCCTTCCCTTTTGGAAGGCTGGCAGAGCACTGAGTTCCTGCTGCAGCAGGGAGTGTGACCACTGGCCTTGGAGCCGGAATGGTGAGGAGGGCGAGCAGCCTTGCCATGGCAGTGGGAGGCCGATGCCATTGTAGCTGTGAGTGTATTGTGCTGGGGCACGGAAAGTGCTGTGTTTTCTCCCCTCCACATGGGTGACTGTTGGTGGGAGCTGGTCTGGGCTGATCCTCGCTTCCCGGGCAGTGATAACTGGGAATTACAGAGCTCTGTACTGCCCTTGCGTATGTGGAGCTTGGCATTTTCCCATATGCTCTGTACACATGCGGTATGGATTTAAAACCCCTTGGGGACTGGCATGCATTTGGAGCCTGCTGCTTGCCAAAAAACATCTCTCCCCTTTAAATTCAAAATTATATAAGGAGCCTTGTGAAGCGGAAGAATCCCGTGACCGGAGCAGACCGTCTCCCTGTCAGCCATGCTTGCCTTGCCACTTTACCCTCCTGCACCCAGGCTTGCTGCCACCCTTGGGGATTTGGCAAAGCTGTTCACTGCCTGGGACAGAACAGGGATTTTGCTGGTGCTGTGTGACCATGTGAGGCTGTTGCCTCGTGTGGAAACACTGGGAGGCCCATGTGCCCCCCAGGCCAGACAGCTGTGGCCAGGGTCTGTTGTTCTGCTCAGCAGGTCAGGGTGAGGATGCTTGAGGTAGGGGAGAATGTTGTGGAGCTGGTCCCACTCCCCTGCTTACATCTCAGCTTTCACAGGGGACATCCCTTTGCCTTGCCCATCATCGGACTGTCCTTGATGGACGTCCCTGCTGTCTCGGCCTTGAGAGTGGACAGAGTGCAGCCCTGCTTCTGCCTCTCCCCGGGCACAGTTTGCAAAAGCTTCTCCCAGATCTGTGGGCTCCCGCTGAACTGAGGAGGCAGCTGGCTGAGCCAGGCGCCTTGTCTGGGGCAAGGCAGCATGGAAAAAATGTGGGGATTTCCCAAAGACGTTCCTGCGGAGGAGGAACAGGGCTGGCAGGTGGGTAGTGTGTTTGCTGGAGGCTTTGCTATGTAAAGTGAGGCTCTTCCAGGAGCCCTGACTTGTTTGCCTTGGCATAGCCTTGTCTGGGAAGTGTTTTGTCTTTGGGGGAAGGCTGGGGTGCAGGATTTAGCCCCTCCTGCCCTGCTGCCAAGCTGGGTTTTTTTTGAAGCTAGTGCCGGGATGAGGAGGAGAGGGATGTGTGTGTGCTGGGGAGCTTGTGCTGGCATCCCAGGTGTCTGAGATGGCATCAGCAGGGATGGAGAGGGGAACAGGGATGCTCTGCTGGCTCCTGCTGTGTTTGTGAGTGCTGCTCTGTAGGATGCAGAGGACAGAGAGCCTTGGTCTTGGTCTGCAAAGCCTGTTCAGATGTAGAGAGTGCCTGCATGCAGTGGATCTGTCCCAAGTGCCTACATCAGTGTGTAAGGAGTGTTAGGGAAATATCAACTCATGCCTTCCCTCGGCTGGTGAGGTGGGATGGCTGCGGTAGGAGACTGCCAGAGGTGCTGTAGCTGTGGGGTGAAGGTGGGAGATGGCTGATTGCCATCTGGGAGGTCCAACATGTTGAGGCATTGGCAAAAAGCTCATCTCTCCTCTGCTTTCTTCCAACAGCCACTGCAGATTGACGACAATTTCTGTGGCCAGGATTTTAACCAGCCGCTGGGCGGGACTGTCACCATCGAGGGGACCCCACTCTTTGTGGATAAGGAGGATGGGATGACCTCGGTGGCTGCCTATGACTACAGAGGACAAACTGTTGTCTTTGCAGGCACACGGAGCGGGAAGATCAAAAAGGTAGGAAAGCCCTCAGTGATGCTGATGGGGAGGGATAACCGCTTGCCTTACTGGCCCTTTGCAGGGTACAGGTGGGGCTGGGCCTCCATAATAAAGTGACTTGATATATTTGCGGTAATGTGCAAAGGGCCAGTGAGGGGCAGTTTCCCCTTGCTTCGCTCTGCCAACCGAATTTACAAAGCCTCTGCCTTTTGGAAGGGTCGTGACATAAGGAGGTTGAGTCCTTGCTGAGGGTTGATCAGTGCGTCATGTCTCGGGGGCAGGTGGGCTTGCCCTGGAGCTGCCATGAGACAGGCTCTGTCCATCTGGATCCTCTGTCCATCTGGCCTTGTCATTGACCTGGGCAGGCTGGGCAGAGGTGGCTGCTGATGGCTCCAGCCCGGCGAGGGGGAGACTTCACTTCCTGTACCCCACCACAGCACAAAAGGCTGCTTGTTGGTGGCAATTAGCAAAGAGCTCCATGCGTGCCTTTCTCTGCCTGCATCTCCACAGGGCACGGATTTCCTGTTATCATAACATCATGCCTATAATTACAGCTGTACATGCCCTGTATAAACATAGCTTCCATTAACACATCCTCAGCCAGGGAAGGGCTGCGTGAAGGTCCTGGTAGGGTCCCTGCTATGGACCAGAGCTTGGCTGCGGGGTTTGGCCCATCTCTCTGTGACTTGTAAGGTGCTTCATCACTCTTGAGCACAGCATTCTGCATTTTTGCCGTATCTCCTGATCTATGCTGGCCAGGGTGTCCTGCAGGAGGCAGGGTGGGTTTCCCTGGCAGGAATCTGGGGCAGGATGCCGTTGTGCAGTCCTCATATGTCCTACTCACTCTGCCCCTGTTCCCCCACGACCCCTGACAGACCTGCCTGTGCCCCTGCCTATTAGCAGCGTTTTTGGGGCATGGGCAGCCTGTGCTGGGGTGAGGGGCAGGATGGAGGGGTCCTCTCTAGCCCCACATCTTCTGCTTGTCTTTCTGCAGTTCTTGGAGGAGTGCACAGTGGCAGCAGGGCTGTCGGGATGGAGGCAGCTTGTCCTCCCTTCCGGATCAATGAGGGATCCAGAGGGACTGGTGTCATGTTGCTGCCGGCTTCTCCTGTCCGTGGGCTCCAGATGGGAGCTTTTAGATGAGAATGGGAAGGGAGGAGCATGTGGAAGGAGGGTTCAAAAAGCCACAGCGACAGTGTTACACCTCTAGTTCCTCAGTTATCTAGAGGGACTGGTGGTTGGTTTTCAGACAGCGAATTGGATTTTTCTTCTAACTGCTTTTTTTAGTTTTTCCCTGGTTTTTGCACCTTCAGAGCCATTTGGAAGGGGTCATCTAGTGTGGGTGCCTGGTTGGTGTGTGGGCTGCATGCTGCAGCCATGACTGCAGCCAGAACTTGATGCCCAGGTGTGTTTTGAGTGTCCTCCTTCCCTGCAGGGCTTTCTCAAGCTTTGTTTTTCCTAGTTTTAAACTTGGTGTCCCAAAGAGCTGGTGGGGCTCTCTGGCACTACAGAGCATGAGGACATGGAGCTGATGAGACTGAAGAGATAGGTCTCAGTCCTGTCTCAGTGCTGGAATGCTGTGTAGGTTTTATAGGCTTATGCTGCCAGGAGCCTCAGATCCCCTGGGGTTGCACAGCTCTCTAATTGCAGCATGGGAGCACTTTGCAGGCTCCAAGTCCTGTGCCACGAGGTCCTGTCCTTGTTCCTGCAGTGACCTTGAGGTGGGCAGCCCAGCCCTCCTGCGGCAGGGGCTGCCTGGCTGCCTGGCAAAGCGCTGCCTCAGCAGCTACCTGATCCTGCTGCCTGGCTGCCAGTGCCGGAGGCAGGAGAGGGTGAGGAGGGGCTGCTGACCTGTCTTTGAGTGGAACCAATGTGTCCCCAGCCAGGGGATGCGATACCTGGCAGGACTTCAGCAGAGTGTAGCCAAGGTGGCTCCTCCAGGCAGAGAGAATGTGTGGGGGGGTGTGGGAGGGTGCAACCTTCAGCAGTGTTCGCAATCCCTCTGCTTTTAAGTTGTTGGGGTTTCCCACCGTCCCCTCGGCAAACACCTACACTAGACTTGGTGCAGCCTGCTGGCCTCCCTGCCCTTTCCAGAAGCCCTGGCATCTCCTCTGGGAGAGAAAGGGCCGCACCGACAGCTGGGTGCCCCCCTCCCCACCCCCAGGAGCCCTGTAATGGATGCTGCTCTGCTGAGGGGCACCGATCTCGCCATCTGGGCCGGGGTAAGGTCAGGCCAGAGTCACTGCCGCGTCTGGCTTTAGCTTGGATGGCAGCTCCCATGCCCAGCATTTGTCCAGACTGTTGCGTGCAGACAGAGCCTCCCTTTGTCCCCCCAAAAAAGCCACGCGAGCCTGTGGCTGCCTTGCAGCCTCTCCCCAGCCCTGCCACCAACAGTTGCTGTTGGGAGGGCAGGGTGCTGGGCAGCACCTGCTGCCATCACAGCTGCAGGGAGACCTCAGCTTTGGGCGGGGGGGAGTGGAAGGATTTTGCAGGCAATGTCAGATTTGCAAAACTGTGCGCAACAGGGGCTGTGGGCTGGGATGGGGAAGCGTCAGGGGGATGGAGATCACAACCCCTGGGTTGCTGAGCGGGTTGCAGCAGTGGAGCCCATGGCAGCCCAGTCTCAGCTTGTCCTGCAGCATTTCCAGGCAGGCGGTTATCTTTGGCTGATCCTGAGTTATGTGGAGAGGCCAGGCTTGGAAAGCCCTTGGTCCCGCGTGCTCGCTGTCCTCCGTGCCAGCAGTCATGGGACTGGGGCACTCGGGGAATTCCAGCCGTGCCCAGGTGAACAATGCATGGACGGGTTCCAACACTGCTGGAGCTGGCACTGAACCACTTCCTCTGTACTCCTGAGCTGGCATGACAGGGACCTGGCCTTGCACCGTATAGTCTGAGAGTGCTGTGGATGGGGAAGTGACATGGGGATGTGAGCCATGAGCATGCTGCAGAAGGAATATCAGGGGATGTTTTTGAAAGGGAAATGAGGCTTGCTTCCTAATGCTTTGGTTTTTCCTGAAAACCACCTGTCTTCAATTGCAGTCTTTTTATTGGGCAGTTAGCATTTTCCCACGTTGTCTTTTCTATTTTTCGGGCGGATAGGAAGCTGTGCATATGATTGCAATGGGAGTGCTCAGTCATGTGCTGGAAAGACACATTTGACACTGCACCCATGTCAGCTCTTAAGCTGTCTGTGCCAAGGACTTGATTTTTGGGTGTACTTGAAGAGTTGTATGGAGAGAGGGAAGAAGGGTGATACTGAAGGGAGTGTGCTGATGGTGCAACCCCCTCCCAGTAACTGCACCGTGCTGGGCTGGTGGCTGGAAGCCGAAGCCGGGACGTTCTGGGAGGTGCAGCACAGACTCGGCTGCCCTCCTTCACTGCCATCTGCTCCTCATTATGCAAACACGGCACTGCCTTGGGGCTCTGCTGAGCTCCGTGTGTAGCCCTTGTGGGTTGACCCAGTTTTGGGTGCTGTCTGGTTATTTTTGAGGGGATGAGCTGAGTTCCTCTCTCAAAGCAGCCGGTGGCTCCCTGCCCACCGCTGTCCCTGGCTGCTGCGGAAAGGGGAGGCTGTGAGCTGACCCTCCTGCCGCAGCCCTGCAGGAGATACCCAGCCCCACCCGGGGATCCAGGCACCGGAGATCCCTAAGGCAGGCGCGGTTACAGGACAGTGCAGCCGGTGCATCCCAGCCAGGATAGCATCGGATTGCACATCCCTGGAAGCCAGTTGAGCTGGCTCTCAGTTTTTGAGGATTATCTGTCTCCCCAGTCACCACTGCAATCCCTGTAGCTCCCTGTTCTGTCCTGGAACTGGCTGGCCTTGGGCATGAACGCATCATGTCTCCATTGGGAATCTGCTCCCCACCCCGGGGCTTGCGCTTGCCACGGCTTGTTTATTCTCTCCCGCAGAAAGCACAGCTGAACTGGGCCTATGTCTGGCTGCTTTGATTTCACTTCTTTGATAATAATAGTAATAATACTAATACTAATAATAAACTCTTCACACTAAGTGGGTTATCTCCATCCCTAACGGGAGGACGTGGTGCTCCTCTCCTGGCCTAGAGAGGGTGGAGGGGCTCTCCTGCAGCTCATTGTCCTGCTGTGGGCAGGAGATGAAGGTGCTTTGGGGGAGCAGGTTTGGCAGCCTATAGAGGCACCCTCCTTGAGTTCTCAAAAAGCTTTGGATTAAGGATGCTTCAGTGTATTCACAACTCTTGGTGTGTCTGGACAGAAGACAGCTGCTGTGGGGAGGGGGAGTTGCTGACCAGGGCCTTTTTGGGATTTCCCTATTGCTTGCTGGCTCCTTTCTATCATAAAAGGCCCCATGCGTTGGCCTCCTGGGTATGATGCATGACCTGATCATGGTCCATGTGAGCTGGGAGAAGAAGCCATCAGGCTCCCTGCCCACCCTGCTGGTCCCTGTCCCCACAGATCCTTTTGCATCACTCTCTGCTTAGTGCTCAGGGTAAGCGGCTCTGGCTGAAAAGGGGCCCTTTGTGTCTCGGCGCGTGAAATCCGGCTCCCGGAGTGCGCGGGAAGGCTTGGCCCTCCTCGTGACCCTGCTGCTGGCTACCCCTACTTACTGCCTGTGCCTTGGCTGGCTTTTCTTTTGGAGTGTGTGTGGGGGGACACAGGATAGATTTGGGGCATGAGCCCTGCCCTGGCGGTGTCCGCCGGTGACCCTTGAGGACTGCCCAGGCATCGACCCCTGTGCAGCCCCTGGAAATCCTCTCCTGCCTGTGCTGCTGCTGCCTCTTCCCAGCTGGCTGCCCGGCACAAGGGCCTTTTGTTCCTCCTGCCTCTTCCCTATGCCCTCTCCTGCCCCGTCCCCATCCCATCCTCTGGAGACTCCTAACCTCCTCCCCACACGCTTACAGCCCCCGTGGGCGCCTGCGCCCAGCCCCGTGAGGGAGATGCGCTCCTCGGAGCATGCACCCGCGCCTCTCCCCAATCAATGGCAGTAATTTTATTGGCATGACAAGGTAGCCGACGATTGCCAAAGTGAATCCATCAAATACCTCTTGGCGGCTCCCCACCCCCTCGAGAGCTCTCGCCGGAGTCGTTAAGCTGTTTTAATCAAGGTGGAGGCTGGAGAGCAGGCGTGTTAAGTGGATGGGGTGGTGGGGAGGGGGCGGTGGAGCCTTCCCGTCCCTTTGCTCGTGGCAGGGAGCACTCGGCATCGCCCCATTCCCGCTCAGCAGGAAGGGGCCCCGCTCGCCGGCGTTGGGCTTTGTTGCGCCGCCCGGCTCTGAACAGGATGTCTCATTGTTGGAGGAAACAATTAGAAATTCATCGTGAACCGCTGGCCTCTGGGATCGGCCGGGGCGGCGAGGCCGTGGCTCCAGGCATCTGCCAGCTTCATCCTGGGGTGACTCTTGGAGGGGAATGCCACTGGGGTTCCTGCTCCTGCCTCGTGCAGGATGGATGGGGATGAACATTTCCAGGCTCTTGGCACTCCAAGAGATGCTTCAGCATGCTCATATAGCCTTGGGGAAGGAGAGGAGGTGTCAGGGGACTTACTAGTCTCAAAGCCCGCTCCCTCCACCCTCCGTGCCCCTAGGCTTTTTGATTCATAAGCCACAACCCTCTTTCTTCTTTCCCCCCATCTGCTCCGCTCTCCGCACAAAGCCGGCAGGTGAGCGAGGCCTGGGAGCCTGGCGCCCGGCCAGCCGGGAGGCAGCAGCAGCCAGCCCTGCTCCAACCTTCGCTGCCGAAAGCGCTGACGGTGCACGTCTCGCCTCTCCCTGGCGCCGGGCGCCCGCAGGCAGCCGTGTGCCTCGCCCCCATCCATCAGCCCGCTCTGGCTGCCGCGGAGCCGCCGCCGGACGGCAGCGTGGCTGCTGGGCTTTGCCGGTGTCAGGCAGGGTGACTTTTGGGGAGCAGCGCGTTGCGAAAGCCGGAGGAGGCTCGGGGATGGAGGTGGATCCCAAAGACCCTGTGTCTTCAAAAGGGCTACCGAGTGCAAACCTGGCTTCTGTAATCGCTCTGAGAAGGGGGTTTGAGGGCAAAGCGCCGCTTGGCAGCCCCTCGGGACAGGTCGGTGCTGCCCTGCAGGGTGTGCTCAGGAGCTGGCGGGTCCCTGCCAGCCAAACACGGCAGCATCACCTTCACATCTGGTCCCTGCAGACCGTCCTGTGCCCTGGCAGGGGCTGCCACCCTGGAAGTATTGTGGACATAAGGCTGGGAAAGGAAAAAGCAAGAGCCTGCAGGGGTTTGTGACTGTGTGCCTCGCTGGTCCTGCCCCTCTTATTGCAGGGCTGTGTAAGGCATTGGTGGCCATGGCTTTGCAGTGCTGGGAGAACAGGGCAGATGACCGATCTTTGGGGTCATTGACGGGGATGCTGAGCCCCCATAAATGTTTGGGTCACACTCATTAGGGACTGGTGTTAGGAAAAGGGGTGTGTAGGCTGGCTGGGGGCGTGCAGTGTCAGCAGTGAGCAATGGGTTTTCCCTCCTAGTTGATGGGGTTGGTTTGGTTGCTGAAGCGTGAAACTGCTGAGCATTTTCTTCTACATCTCTCTGCTGCTGAATGCAGGGCTGTGGCCCCTGTCTGTGACCTGTATTCTGCTGGGAAGAGCGGGAGCACGACTCTTGCTTTGGACTGTGCCTCCTGCTGGGGACCTCTGTGGTGGCCCCATGGGGACAGGGCAAGGGGAAAAGCCACCCTATTAAAATGGAAATGAACTGGGAGGGCCCAGCTCTGTTGGATCCCTCCTGTTGGAGCCATTGTGCCTATTCACTGGCTAACTTTCACAAACACTGACTAATTTTGGCTTTTCAGGTGGGAGAATGGCCCCTACCTCCCACCAAAGGCAGCAAGGGAGGATGGCTGGGCTCATCGGGAAGGCATCGGTTTGGGAGGCAGGGATTGTCGGTATGCCTGGTGTGAAGGGGCAGTGCTGGTGTCCTGCTTCGCCTTTGTGCAGCCCCATTAACCCAGATTTAATGGTGCCTGAAGAATTTGCCCTCAGCCCCTGGCCTGCTGGAGGAGGGAGGATGTGAATTTAGCAGAAACTCAGCCAGCTCCAGTGTTGTCTGGATCTCTTCATGTTCCAGCCCTGCCTCAGGTAGAGACATGATTGTGGGGAAGGTCAGACATCCCCATGAGCTGACCTCCCTGCTTTTCCCTTCTGGGCTGGGAGGAAAATCCATCATAGATCAAGAGCAAGGTGGAAATGTGGTATGGCACTTGGGAATGCAGGATGTGGACTCCAGCTGCCCCTTAGTGGTTGTTGGATCCTGTAATCCATCTCTGAGACTTTGATACATGGGTGGTCATTTGTCTCCAGGTCCAGGTGGGGATGGTGTCAGTCCCAGGCTGCTTGGAAGAGCTACTGGTTGGCCTCTTGTTGTCCCCTGCCCTTGTTAATTTTGGGCTTTTCTGAAGTGGAGCAGGAGAAGGGATGCTAATGGCAGGCTGGTACCCATGGGGAAAGCAGCAGAAAGGTGCCCCACGGGGTCGGCATTGTGGGGTGGAATAGGAATAGAGGAGCTGGGGTGGGTGCTGGGTGGTGGTGAGGGTCTAGACCCTTGGGACAACGTCCCTGTTTCTCTCCGGTGCTTTCCCTGGATGACCTGTGCTACCAGAGCTGATCCTGGCACCTCCCTGCTCTTTGTGTATCCACGGACCAGCTGCCAGCACAAAACCTCCCTGTGGCAGTGAGAGCAATTGTCTACATGGGAAGCGAGTGGGAAAGTTTTATTTAATGGATACTTAGTTCTTTTAATGCCATTTAGCAGCTGGAGAGAAGGAAGAGAGCCAGTGCTGTGTGACAAGCCGGCTCTCTGCAGATGGAGAATGGGCTGAAGTAGTGGGGAGCATCCCTACAGTCTGGCAGAGAAAGGCAGGATAATGTGATAGTGCTTTAATTTGTCCACACTTTGTGCTCTTGAGGGCAGCATCGTTTGGTAGCTTTGTGCTGGGACAGATCTGGCATGACTGGAGTGCTCAGCCCTGAAATGCAAGGAGAGGGATACAAGGAGGGGTTCTGCTGGTAGAACAGGTGCTGGGGGAAGCAGCTCCCTCCCACCATAATCCCTGTATGGGCAAAGGAAACAACGTGGAGCTGAAAAAAGCCAGCGTGGTTTTTATTAGCTACAACCCTAATGATGTATTTTGGATTGCTCTCCTGCGTGGATAAAAATTACCAGTCCTTGAACAAAGGGGAAATAAAAAAGTCTCTCTGACCTTGAAGCTGTTCGTTCACTTGTCTTCATTTCATTCCTGTTGGCTGGGGATGCGGGTCAGTTTTGGGTGCTATTTATAGTCCGCTTCATTTGGTGGTTTTCTTTACAAAGCAAAAGGTTGTCACCTCTGTTTCTGATACTGCAGAGAGGAGCTGCTCTAGGGAAAAGGAAGAATAAATGCGAAGTTTCTCAGAGTGTTCCTGTTTGTGGCAAAGCTTTGTAATCTGGAAAGATCTAAAAGCCCTGGACTGCCAACCTGAGCTCCTCGTGTAGAGGTAGCCAGGGTCCGTGGTGCCTTGAGTGATATGGGGTGATGCTTTTCTGTGCTGGCCAGTGGCTGCTGGGGCTGATCAGAGCCTTTATTTGCACTAAATCAGAGATAGTTTCCCTTTCCAGGCAGCTTGGCTCATGTCTCCACATCTGGCATGGTTGGCTTTTGTTGAAACAGCATATGGGCTTGATTCTTCCCTTCTCCCACACCCACGAAGGAAGCTGTGGCTGTGTTGTCCATCTTCACTGAAGCCACATGTCCACAGGAGCCCGACTGCTGAAGTGGAATGCCCTGCCTGTGCCTGCATCTCCTCCTCCAGCCGTGTCCCTGACAGACAGACGCGTTGAAACAACAAATGTTGCCATGATTTAATTTTCAGGCAAACAATAGTCCGGGGACAATGTTAAATTCATGAAACTGGTTTAATGCGATGACATTTAATGAAGCAATTTGTGTGCTAGCGTGGCTGTGCGTGGCTCTGGAGTAGTGGGGATGCCGCTCCACCCTGCTGGGCAGTCCCTCTTTAGGAACAGACTGGGAAAGGTTGGTGCTCCAGAGTAAAAGAGGGGAGTTGTCCTGCTGCTCTCCAGGCTGTGTGTACTCTTGTGGTGCAGCTTTCCCATGCTGCTCCCTGATGCTGCTGCAGTGTGGACTGGCAGCCGGTGGGTCCAAGCTCCGTGGTTTGGCCTCAAGCGAAGAGTTGATGAGAATGTTTTGGAGCAGGAGAGGAATTGTCCTCTGCAGCCTCTGCTTTCCTTGGACTTTTTCTCCCTGTGTCTGGAGCCCTGGAAACGTTCTTTGCCCCGCCTCCTTAGTGGGCCAGATCGAAGCCTCAAACCCTGTAGCACCCCATCTCCCATGCATACAGTGCTGGCTCTTCCCTCCAGGGCCACCCTGGTTTGCAGTATCCCATGGGCTGTTAAGAGGCTGTTCCCTTTGGAGCAAGAATTAGGAATTATGCTGCACTGTGAGAGCACAGGCTTGGCTTTGTGGGGTTTACAGTTCATAAAGCAGGTGAGAAGATTCAGTTTGTGAGGGTGGAGAGACTGGCTGCTTGCTCCAGGGGTGGATTGGATTTGTGCCATCCCACCAGCATCCCTTGGGCATTCTGGCACCAGCTATGCGTGGGCTTCTGCTGTGTCCCAGGAGAGAGTTCCCTGCCGTTTCTTTCTCCCTTTGATTGACAGAGCCCTGTAGATCTTAATTATGCACCGGCATCTGAAGAGCAAACCTGGCACTGCTGTAGCTGGAGGCTTAATACTGGTAATACTGCTCCATGGGCTGGCAGTTGCCAAGGTAAGGGGTTTCCTTGCCTTTGTAGGGACAACTTCTGGTCCTTGCTGGATATGATGGACCTCTGGAGCTGGGTGAGTGGGAGCTGGACTAGTGACAGGTGAAGGGATGATGTTAAATGTACATGAGATTTTGGTGGTTCTTCAGTGGAGCTCAGGGAGGAGGGAGCTGGAGACATGTGGATGTCACTTGGAGAACCCCTGGTCATGTTTCTCACCTTGAGGGACACAGTATCTGTATGTCTCCAGCAGGGCTTTTCTCACCTGCAGTCCTCCCTGTCCCTCTTGCATCCTCCCAACCCTCCCAGCAGCAACCCCAATCAAAACCTGAGCTTCACCAAATGTGTGTCAGTGCTGATGCTCTTCCCAACCAGGACTTTAAAGTAAATTTTTACTGAAAGACAGTCAAATCCTTCTGAGGAATGGATTTTGGACTCGGCAGAGGTGCTTGTGGGCAAGCTTGAGGTCTGTAGAGCAGTTTGCAGTCCTGCTGATCTTGGAGGCTGGGTCAGCGCCTGGCTGGTCTCTGGTTCCCCTGAGTTTTTGCTTTCTGTTAACAGTGGTCAAAAATTAATTGGTAGTTGTTGAGCAGAATGCAACTGAAAAAATTAATGGAGGAAAATATGATGCAGTTTGATGTGTTCATGCATGTGTCTCTCTCTCTCTCTCTACATATGTATTTATTTTTCTTTGAAAGTTTCCAAAAATAGGTCTGTGTCTTGGCCAGGGTGACTGCATCTGTAATTAGCTAAGGAAAGTGGGTGTCTTGGTGACAGCCACACAGAAATGCTCAGCAACCCTGGTGAGGCTGTCAGGATGGGGGACCTTGGAGGCATCTAGGACTGGCAGCTTCCTTGGCAGAGGGAGGGGAGCAGCCTCTGTCCCCCGGCTGGAAACACTGGATCGAGTTGGGTTTACTGCCACCACCCCTGGTTTCCTGGGGAAGAGTGATGCTTGTGATGGTTTATTTGAGAACTAAGCAAAGTCCTTTAAGAAGACCCAAACCCCTGAAAACTGCACCTTGCATGCACGGCTTGTGCCAGCTGATCCTCACCCTGCGTGAAGGACGAGAACTTCCCAAACTGAATTCTCCCTTTATTTCTCCAAGATTACTCCGTGTTGCTCTCCCTCTCTTTCTGGTATGCTTATGAGCCTCAAGGGATCTTGTTTTTACACTCAACGTTTAAAATTAAAGATGTGTTTCTAGTAGGTGAGATAAACACTCCCTGTCTCAGCTGGGGGTTTCCTTCCTGCCTCTCCTTCCCTCCTTGAATCTGCTGGTGGGAAAGTGTGAGCCTGTGGCTGGAGCACATAACCTGGGAATGAGATTCCTGGGCTCTCCCAGGGGAATGAGTCAGCTTCTATGCAGGATGTGTGAGCTTTGGCTTCTTCCTCCAGTGACTTCTTATTTTAAAAGAAGTCAAAAAATTGCTGCCTTCAGCTTGGAGATGGGGGAGCAGGGAGTAGGGAGGGGTAAATGTGCTTGCTTGAGGTTCAAAGTGTGGTTCACCTTGGTGGCTTAAGGGCACACCGTGTGACGATGTGGTGCTGCTGCCCATCTGCAGGTGTGCTCCTTAAATTGTGGTAACTCAGTTGTATGGCAGCATCAGCATTTCTGGCTGGAGGCTGTGGCAGGGCTGGCACAGCCTGGGTTGGCACCCACCACCTGTGGTCCCCGCTGGATGTGCTGCTTGGCATGCCTTGAGCATGTCCCCCTGCTCTTTAGCCACTTATCCCAGAGATGGAGCGCATCTATGTCCCACCCTTCACAGAGTCCAACATGACGACTTGCCTTCCCTTCTGCAGCCTCATCCTTCCAGACCTCGTGTGGTTGAGGTTGCCCTTGCCCATTGCCTGCTCACTTGGGATACTGAAATGAGACTGGGCTTTATTTTGGAAATGGAAGTGGTAAAGAGCATCCAAACAGCTCTGGTACTCCCCAGGACCTTATCTGCCTGGGTGGCTGTGGATGTCTCCCTCCTGGGATGGAAGCATCTCCACTCACCTCTGCTTGGCTTTGGTTCCCCCTTTCATGTGCTGTCACACTTGTGTGAGCATCCTCACCACTGTGCTGTGAAAGCCTTGGCTAGAAACCCAGCCCAAATCTCCAAGTACATGATTTTTCGGCTGGACTTGGCCCGCTGTGCATTTCTGAGTTGGAGTCAGAGGTGATACCTCATACCTGAGGACCAGAGGTATTTTCGCAGCATCTGCTTAGCTCCAAGTCTTGCCCTCAGTGTCCCTGCCATGGGTGGCAGCTCGTACTGGTCAAGGCTGTTGAGTCAAAACTGTTGTTTCTGACCCCTCTAATCTCCCTAATGCTGTTTATGCTGGAGACCAGGGAGAAACAGAGAGAGAGCAAACGTTTTTTAAATAGCTTGCGAGTTTCTGGTGTTGTTTTTCATCAGGAAAATGATAGTTGTATAGGAGCAATTAATTGGAGGAAAAGTTTCTGGTAATAAATGTCAAGAATGTTTCCAGGATGGTTTGGATAAAATACACTTTTTTTTAAAGCCTCCCAGCAAAAACAAAAGCCTTACCCTATTTTGAACCTTGCCAGAGAGAAACAGCTACAAACTTCAATTTTTTTTTTTTTTTTTTTTTTTTTTTTTTTTTTTTTTTTTTTTTTTTTTTTTTTTTTTTTTTTTTGGTGAGTATGTAACGTTTAAGTGCTTTTTTCCCCTGCTCAGCCTGTGCTCCTTAAACAAAAGCATGTGTTTCCCTGGCGTGGCTCCCTCGAGGCAGCTCTGTTGGAGTGGAGGGCAGGGGCTGCGGAGGTGATGGCTGCACAAGTCCAGGCAAGTCCTGGTTTTTGGCAGGAGCTGGAATTCTTCCTTTTTTGGGGCGGAGCGGGGGGAGGGGGGGCGGGGAAGGGAGGTGATGGTGGATCGTGGTCAGTTCCCTTCTCCCGCCTGCATTGCCCAGCTCTTCTGTGTGGCAGGCATGGGTGCTGATGCCTGCAGCCAAAAGGAGGAGCAATCCTGAGACGTGTGGAGTACTTTGATATCCTGGGGCAGAAGGTGATAAAGGAAAGAATTAAAGCTTCAGAGTGATGTTAGAGCCTTGGCTGCCTCTCCCGGAGCAGCCATTGCCTGCAGCTTGTGGGCTGTCGGTAACCCCGCTGTGTCTCTTGCTCCCTAGAGCTTGGTGAGGTTGGCGTGGAAAAACTGACATTTTATGGGGGAGGTGATTTCCTAGTGGGGATGTCTGTTTCTGTGCATGGTCTGAAACATCCCTGGGGTGCTGTGGCTGTGTGAACCTGCCAGGGAGCTCTGCTCACCCCGGAGCGGCCGAGCCCTGCTGTGCGCTGCCTTCCAGCACAGCCATACCTTTGGCCCCAGCTGTGGGGCTCAGTGCTGGTGTGTTTTTCATAAAGGCTCTTAATCACATACAGGATGTTTCTGTTTGTTCAAGCAATGAAATCACACAAACAACCCACCCCCAGTTTGGCTTTCACAGTGCATCAGCTGCTCGACCCAAGTCCTCAGCAGAGCTGGAGCAATCCTCCCCTCTCCTCCTCCAGCTCTCGACCCAGCAGTGCGGCGAGAGCGCGCCTTTCATGTTGTGGACATGCCCTGGAAAGCTGCCCGGCACTGGGGATGGGATTACATTAGGGTTGGGAGCTGGGGCTGACTCATCACTGGGGCGCTTGGCCGAGGCAGCAGCAGCATCTCGCGGGAGCTGGCAGAAAGGCTAGGAGACCTCGAGCCGGGACCAGTCCTGAATTCTAGAGGCTCAGTTGCAGGCAGACTCCACATGAGGCACGGTGCCCCCCCAGATCCTCTCCTAGGAGAAGCATGGTTGTTTTTTGGGTGGGCGGGAGGTGGGTTGCAAGTGTCTTCGCGTTCCTGGGCACTGGGGTTGTGTATTTTTGCATTACCCCAAGTACTCCGTCCTGGATGGGGACATTACAAACCTGCCACTGCATCGTCATCTTTCGCTTTGGGCTTTGTCCTTCGGGATATTAAGCAGAAGGAGAACAGGAATGCGTCAGGGTGGATTGAAATAAAAAAAACACCCTGACTTTTCTCACTCCTGTTGCGTGCATTGGTCCCATGGCTGCTGTTTCCATGGTAAAGTAGCGGGCCTGTAACCCAGCCCGCCCTGTGCTCCTCAGCGTTTGGAGGAGCAAAAATCCTCGGAGATGACAAGAATAACTTAATGAGCCATTAACGAGAGTGGGGGAAAACACTGGAGTAGCTGGAGCAGGGTCGGGGTGGGGGCGAGGGGAGGCGGGGCTGGCTTTTGGCAAGGAGAAGGTCACATTGGCAGCCTGCTCGCCTCGCCTTCGATGTGTTATGAAGTTTTGGAGGTTGCTTGAAAAGTGTCTGGGGAGTCGTGGCGAGCCAAGCGGGCCGCAGGCCAGCTCACAGCTAAACATGTTGTTGTGTAAAATTGCAGTCAATTAATTTAAGACCTGCCAATTTCAACTGCAAAGCGCTAGGAGGTTCTGTCAAGTTTTCAATGGGATAAAAAGGGGGAAGGGGGATTAGTTTTCAGCACTTGGAAGGGCAAATAGTGATCCTCTGCCCAAGCCTGCAAAGCACCTCCTCCTTTCTCTGCTTCTTTTCCTTGTGGTAAACTCAGCCTCCAGTGATGTTAAAAGTTCTTCTTCTGCTTCAGGGCTGAAATGCCTGAAGGATGTCAGACAGAGCCTAGTGTTTTGCTGATGACCATTTCAGGGCTTGGGGAAGCACTGGCTGCAGGGGGATGACCCACTCCCCTTTGACTTTGCAGTATTCATCCTCCATAGTCTTGTGGGGAGTATCCCCTCTCTGGCATTCCCAAAGTGGTCTTCCCCAAACTTACTGATTCCTGCAAGCCTGCAGATCCTTGGCATGCTGGGTGGTACACTGGCTGGCTGAAATAGAGGAGGAGCTGGAAAATGCTCAGGGCGGGCCCAAGAGGTGACCTATGTCCCCTGTGTGCAGCCCTGGAGGTCAGTCCTCACTTATGATGAGGTGCATAGACTGGTACTCACCATGCAATAAGACAACCTGCCCCAGAGAGCTGATGGCCAGGTGGGCGCAGTGTCTGAACCCCAAAAAGGCTTATTCCCCCCATTTCATGGTAGCAGCGGGGTGGTGCTGCTCTGCACAGAGCCTCTCTTTCTGGCTGTGCCCTCCTTTCAACTACTCCCTGTGCCTGTTATCCTCTTGTGCTGCAGGAGCACAGCACCCCCAGTAATAGGACCTGGGCTGAAATTTTGGCTGTTTTGCTTTCTTTGTGGCAACTTTCATTTGAAAAGTGTTTCCTGGGTTCTGGGAGGGTGTGTGTTTATATATGCATTTGCAAGCTGGCTTTTTTTTTTCCTTCCTTGTTATTTTTTTCTTGTTTTACAGCTTAATGAAACTTCTGAGAAAGTACAGCTCTGCTGTGAGTAAGGGTCATGAGACTGGTAGGGCGAGCCGGCTTTGGCTTGCTGAGGATTGAGCTCCTTCTTGGGGCTGCTTGAGCAGGAGACTTGTGCCTCAACTCTTCCCTGTCCTTATCCCAGCTTGCTTTTCCATCCACAAAAACACTTAGGTACCTTAGATTTACACACATATGGTCATTCATCTTTCATTTCTGTGGCCTTATCCCTGGGCTTTTGCTTTCACCTCTGCCATCACGGCTTTATGTCCCCAGGACACCCTCTCCAACCACTGTTGCTTTCTCTTTTGTCATCAAAGGGTGTAAATCCAGTTCTCCCAGACTCCTGGGGCTCAGAACCAGCTGTGTACCCCACCATGTCCATGGGTTTGTGCTTTTCTGAGCAAGGGCTTTGTGCTTTTCTGTGTAAGGCTTTGCTCAGCGCCTGTGTGTGCGATGGAGCTGCTGCATGTCCCTGCAGGTCTGCAGACTGGCTGCTCCTTGTTGCTGGCAGGAGAGGGGATTTGGAGGCAGGTCCCTCTAGAGCCAGGCTCTGCTGCTTAGGCACTGCTGTCTGCGGACTTCCCCAGAATATATTAAGCGTAATTTCCTCCTGCTTCGCCGGAAGCTTGTTAATATTTCACTGGGGCACGGGGGCAGACTGCAAAGCCCAAGCTTCAAAGGAGGGCAGCTTTCAGCAGCTCTGGGGTTAGCTTTTGGTTTTCCCAGCTCTTGCTATAACTCGTTCTGTGGTTTTGAAATTAGGTTAAAAAAAAGCCAACCACCTAGTAGAGGAGAAAGCCCAGGCAAAGCCCACCAGGCCTACATGTTCCTGCCTCTCTGAGCCAGGCTGTGGCTCTACTGTCTGCTCAGCTCCACTCTTCCTGCACTGACATTTGGGGGAAAAAATTGTAAATTCACGTCTGGATGCTTTGTGAGCCCACTTAGGTTTGAAATGGCTGGGAGGAACCCAGTGCAGCCTGGCTGTGCCCTACTGCTGCCTGCAGGGCTTGCGGGTGGGCTGAGGTGGGTTCCCCTTCCACGAGAGATTTTTGGAAATGACTTTTAGGGAATTACTTTTGCCTGATCCTGGACTCCACAAATCGGAGCAGGATTGGCCCTCCAGGAGCAATAACAGAAGAATTACTGCATTGCATGGGCGTCTTTATGTGTTTTTTAAACTGTGCCTCCTAATTATAAATAATGGCTGCGATATGAGATATGATTATGATGGATGGTGATTCTGTATTCTGTGTGCATTAGCGGCTTTAACCTTGCTGGGGTAATTATGTCTCATTGCAAATTCTGATACTATTTATTTGAGGTAGGGGACTGGGAATTTAATTTCCACTGCTTTGTCTTTTAGTATTATTATTATTTGAAAAGGATACTTCTGCAAAATTATTTTTTAATCATTCCCTCCAGTTGGCAGCACCAGTTTATTAATATTTTCAGTGCCCGTGTGGGACTGGTTTGGAAATGTTTGTAAAGGTAGATGTTTTAGGGGAATGTGAAGCTGACGGCTGATGTATAGGAGAGGAGCTCTCCCTGCAAGAAACCAGTGTGCATCCTGCAGCTTCAGTCTTTCCAGAGCAGCTGCCACATGTCTCTGCCAGCCTGGGCTCCCTCCTCACACAGGGTCCCTGGAGGTCCAGGAAGGGCTGAGCCATCGTCCTGCCCACCCCTCGCCATCTTCGATGGCACGTTTAATTAAAAACCGCATCAACCCGAAGATTGTGCACGTGGTCCTTAATCAGTTTGAAGTCTCTGTGAGAATAAAGTAATTATACTACTCGTTTGGTTACAGTAATTAAAACTTTAATTAACATCATTTCCCACCCCTTGGCCTCCCTTTACAGATATTCAGGCATGTGATGGGTGTCTGCCAGGGTTGCATCTTGAGATAAAGTTGTTTATCTGGGGGCTGTCTTCCTGTCCCTATCTCTGTTCCCTCCAGCACCAGGCTGGTAAGGTCCAGCTGTTCTTGACCCCGGCCCAACTCTCTCCAGGCTGCCAAGTGTCAACTGCATTCCCATGTGGGAATGCTTCATGGCCAAGGTGCTGGTGAGTCCTGGTGGGTAGCAGCTCCACTTAAGATCCCCTGGAAGTGCTGGGAATGGTGGGGAGGGTGGTAGGTGTTCCTTGAAGATCTTCTGAGAACTTGGTTTTGAATGTGGCATGTGGTCTGGTCTGGTCTTAGCAAGAGCTGGGCTTTCAGAGAGCAGCCCTGCATTCCCAGGAGGAATTTGTTAAGGAGACAGCCAGGATCTTAATTTCCTATTGCATGGACCTGCAAGAGCTGAGGTCACAAGGATTTGTGGCCGACTGGTATCACACCTGGAAAGCTCAGGGTGGGCTCCAGCCCCTCTGCACCCCATTTTGCCTCCCTGGGTAAAATGTGGCCACACCACCCTGTGGTCAGTGGTGGGCTCTGTGTTGGCCAACAGGACCCTGTGCTCCTGGAGACCTGCAGAAGGGATTGCTGCCTGCAGAAGCAGGGCAGGGAGTTCTGCATCGGTGCCAAAGGAAATCCATGCTGTGTAAAACCTGAGCTCTTAAATATCTTGAGCAGCATCCTTAGGGAAAGCAATCTCTGTATTTAAATCTTCTCAATCTCTCCTTCAAAATTGCTCTGATGCACAGACTGAAGGGCCTAATTTCCGTCCTGATTTTCAACAGGGAGCCCACCGCAGATGAGTGGTTTTCTTTGCTCCGAGGCATGTGTGGTGGGGCGGAGCGGCCTCATAGCTTTCCCTTGGCTTTTTGGAGATGTATAGAAGGGTGTAGTGTAGCCAGGGGTGTGGCTCTCTGTGTTGGAAATGCTGTAGGAGGGCCAGAAGTTTAGAGTATGGGAATGAACTTTTAAATGTGAACAAAAAGGAAAGTCAGGGAATTTAGCATCAAGAGCTCGAGCTGGAGTGAGTGAGAGGGTCTAAGTCTATTGCAAGCAAAATATTTGCAGGCACTCTGATGTGCTCAGTGTGAAGCCAGGCTTAGCTGGCTGTTATCACCAGGATCACTGGCCATGGAATGTTGGAGGATTTCTTCTCTAATCTTGAAGGTGTTTGTGTTTTTTGAGAAAAGTCAGGACCTGGAATTTTGATCGTGGTATGTTGATAGTGGAGCTGTTGATAAGAAAAGGTTAAAAAAAAAAGTGTGGCTGTAACTTTCCGTCTTCTCCTGATGACATGGGTTGCATTCCCATGGAGTCCATCATGTAATGTATGATTTTGTCATTGAGTCCATAAGAGATTCTGCATGCCCAGTCCCATTGCCTGTGTTGGCTCTTAATATTTAATGTCACTGTGCCCTGCGATATTTAGACCCTGACTGTTTATTGCTTATCAGCTTCTCCCGGACAGTCTGGTGTGATTTGTCCATGGAGATAAAACACCAGGGCAACCCAGAGCTGCAGTAAAAAGAGGACTGATGGGTAGGAAGAGATCACAGCTGGTGTTAAATGGGTGAAGCTGAACCCCCCATGCCATCGGTGTTGTCCTTCTCCCTGTGTGGAGGGGAATGTGCAGTGGATTTTGTTCCTATTATAACCACCTTGCTGCAGGAAATGGCTTTTGGCTCTCATGCTGTGGAAGTAGTGGCTGGTGCATTTACGTGGTTGGAGCTGAATGAGTGGGGTGGCTGAGATGGGGGTGCAGAAGGTGATGGAGTCTGATGGATGGGTAAATCCAGACATGAGCCGTTGTGCCTGCACAGGCAGCCCCACTGAAAGAGGGGTTGACTGGTGCTGAATCTGTGTGTGGGGCTGCTGGGGTGGGCACTGGGGTGGGAGGGGACCTGACCAGGGGGAGTACCCTGAAACAGATCCCCTCTTTGGGGTATGAGGTATGTCACTCCACAGCCTCTGCTCTGTGGGCTTTTCCTGCCACTGGCTCCTCTGTTTGCAAGGCCAACAGCCCCTGCCTAGTCCTCAGGCAGCTCCTCTCTTGCTGCTGTGTTGTTCAGGGACCGGGAAGGAAACAGCTATTTTCCTGGAGCCGAGAGGGGAGGAGGGATCCAGCTGATCTCCAGCTGTGCTGCAGCCCTGGGAGCTCATACTTCCTCCCTGATATGTCCCTGGTGAAGGCCTGTTACTCACTTCCTGCCTTTTTTCCCTAGAAATGGGGCGGTCCCCATTCTTGTTCTCGGGCAGCAAGGCTTTGAGCCCCTTGCCACAGGCAGAGACTTCGCCTGATCATCGCTGCCTGTCCCAAGTGAGCAGGACGGTGAGGGTGGTGGGACAAGCCTTTGGCATTCATGCTGGGGTTATCTTGGTCTGGTTGCATATCTGAGGAGAAGCTGAGGGAAGCTCAGGAAAGAAGGTTTATGCTGCCCTGTTGAGCTGAGCAGCATCATTAAGAGATAGATAAGTGGTGCTTTGGATTTGCAGAATAAATAGCAATTTCTGAGCTATAGAGAGGCTGGGGATGGTGGCTCTGGGTCTGCTCTGCTTGCTGTGATGGGCTGTGTGTTGGGACGACCAGTAGCCAAGGATTTGGACTGGTCCCCATGTGATCTCTGGAGGAGCCAGTGCCTTGGCAGTGGAAGAGATGACTTTTGTCTTGAAAACTCAGTATTGAGTCCTTCAGGTGAGAGCTTTCTCCCCAGGGCCTTCTCTGGAAGGTTTAGGTATTAACTTGCCCTAGGCTGGTCACGTGCAGTCTGAGTCCTGTGGGAGCTGGGAGGGTGACACATTGCCATGGCTTCATTCATGCCTGGGGCCTGCTGGGACTCTTGGGATGCCTACAGTAATTAATGAACAGGGGAAAAAATAATCCAGTATTTCTGTGATGTGCTCTGCCCTTCACTGCTGTCACTCAGGGCTTTATTTTTACATGGAGAAGAAGAGTGGGATGCAGAGAGGAGATCCCTGTTGCATTTGCTTTGTGCTCTTCCTGCCCTTGCCTTCCATTTTGCAAGGCTAAAATTCCTTCTCCATCTGTTATTGGGCTTTCCTACCTCCAGAGCTCCCTCCTTTCTTCCCAAGGCTTGAGAAAAAGCAGGTTTGTCTTACCTGACTGTGTTCCTCTCCCTTGCAAGGGACATTTCTTTGGTGGGATGTGATGCTGGGGTTTCACTGGATATTTTTGCTGGAATGGACACAGGCACTGTGTTGCTGGTGGCATAGTTTTGAGACGCTCTGTCGCTCCCTCCCCAGGGAACTGATGTCCTGGCAGCTGCCATGCTGCCCCCAGGGACACCCTGGGATTCCTGTCAGTTCTCTTTAGCCTCGGAGGCAGAGCCCTTGTGCGATATCCAGATCGTGCAGGGTTGGTGGCTGCAGGCATGCTCTGTGCAGAGGTTAAGCTGCATCACTGTTGCTTGGCCGAGGGTCAGCAGACTGCCACCTTGCCAGGTCATAGCATCCCATGGAGAGATCCCTGGGGTCCCCCATCCCCCTTCCCTTGTGCCACTCGACAGGTCCCAGCACCTCCTGCCTGGTCCCCGGCAGCCCCAGGGCAGTGCCTGCCCATTGATTTGCTTGTTGGGGACTCCCTCTGACTGCCTCAGCCCTGAGTGATGCTGATTGGGAAATAATTGCAATAATAATAGAGATATTTTGCTCCTGAGTGACTAGACAATATGAACTGGGCTCTGAGCCAAGAGGGTTTTGAAGGGCAAAGCTGAGTCAAATGGCTCAGGACTGCCGGAGCTGCTGTGGGGCTGGAGGCTAGCAGGGACGGGGATGGGACCTGGGGCTTTATTCAGGATGGAAGTGGGGCAACTGCCTTAATGCATCACACATTGTGTGGCTCTCAGTAGGAGCCTGTAGTTCCTCCTACTTCTTCATTGTATCCATCAATGCCCCCCCCATCAAAACCCCTCCTGCACCTGGGTTTGACTCTGCCAAAGGTGCTTCTCCTATGCATTACCCTGCTACTTGCTCTCTCTTTCCAGCAGTTCAGTTTTGGTACAGAAAGATGGGAAGGATTTTTCTTACAGTGTCTTAATTCTGTCAAAATTGCTGGAACAATGTGTTGGGCTGTACTTCCCATCCTGCTGATGGAGCAATGCTGGCAGACCTGGTCAGGAGAGATTTTTGGGAAGGTTTGCAGATGGTGAGCATGGCGCTGGTCAGTCCTATGCTGTGCCACGTGGGCTGGTGCCAGTGTAACTGGCTCTGCTGAGCCCACTTGGTGTGGTGGAGCACCACTTGTGTGGGTGGCTGAACAAGAGGAAAAGATGGAAATAAGTTTAAATGAAAGAAAAAGGTGGTTGAGAAGTTTTGGGGAAGGTGCTGCTGCATTTTGGGGGCCTGCTGGGCAGGGTTGCCACCTTGTCTCCTTCTCTCTTCTCTTTCCTATGGCAAACACCAGTGCATTCACCCAGTTCCCACCCTACCTCCCAGAGAGGTGCAGTGAGTGCATCTGTCCTCAGCCCACATGCCTGAGCTCAGGATCCTGCCTGGGGATGACACATTGGCAGTAGCATGTGCTTCAAAACCAGCTGGGTGAAGCTGTGCCACACCTGCCAGTGTTAGTGAGGTGCTGGATTTGTTGCTGAGCATTTGAGCGTTGATTTAGATTAAGCTTCTCCTAGTTTTTTGCTTTATTGTACCAATATGATTAAAGTCCAAATATTCTCCAACTCAGGGTGATGTTGGGCCCAGGACAAAAGCCTGGCTTGTACTCATCTTTATCAAGTGAATGGGTTTCACTGAATGAAATCGGGCAGCTTACCTTGCTCCTCAGCAGGTTAGTGATGAGGCAGGAGCATCCCAGCCCTGTGTGAGCGACCAGTGAAACCTTCTCTTGCAGAGGAGGTCAGAAGGACAGAACCCAGCTCTGCCAGGTTCGAGCAGCCCGCAGCTGCCTGCCCCATCTGGCAGGAGGCGTGTGTCTGATCCTGGTGCATTCCTGTGCAAGCAGCTGGCGGGATGGCAGGGAGGATGGCCGGCCAGCCGGCTTGGGGAACAGTGGGATCCGGGGTGCCGGCTGCCAGCCTGCTTCGCATAGCTGGGATGTTTCTGCGGGGCCTGTCCTGTCATCAGTCCTGGGATGAGCCCCTGGATGCATCCCCGCAGCCCTGCCCGTGGCCCTGCTGCTGGATGTCCATACCCTTCCACTGGGTGTCTGGCTCCTGCCCTGTGGCACAGAGCACCCGTAGGGTTAGCCCTGGTAAAGCATGGCTGAAGGACTCCTAATGGCAATTTCCTGGTTATCTGAGCAAAGCCGGAGGCAAATCCTCATCACCCCGGACACCAAAGTTTGGTAACCTGAAATACAGTGGGAGGGAGCAGGAGCCACTGCCTTGACCTCTCTACTCTTGACCTCCAGCATGCCAGTGTCCCCCTCTCCAGCAGTACCCAGCTCCCAAGGCTGTGTCCATGGGACAGATGATGCCATGGCCCTGCAGCTGCTCCTGTCCCTGCCTTTTGCTGCGTCTTTCTGGGTGAAGGGAGGAAGACAGTGTGTCTGCTTGGAGCAGCTGATCCAGGAATTTAATTTAAACCCTTTCCCTTTCTTTGGAAACTGGAGAGGGGCAAGTGCATGGCAGCTGCTGGTCCTGGGGAAAGGCATGTGGAGGGGCAGCTGGTGTCCCTGTCCACACACTGACTGCCTTGGGGTGATCCCAGGCCATGTGCCAGGAGGGGCTGTGCAGGCTGGCCTGCTAAGGCCATCCCTTTCCCCACGAGCCCCCCTGACTGGACATGGGATGTGCCTTTTCCAGCTGTAGGCTTGTCAGCGTGGTGTTATGTGACACTATGCGGCAGCTGTCACCTCTGCCCCGGGGTGGCCAGGCTGCACAGGCCCTCTGTTGCCTCTGGGAGTGGCCCCATGGCTTGGAGGGGGGGCAGCTCTGCCAGGACCCACTCCTCTTCTGGTTATGTTTGGCCTATCCTGTGCCTTTTGGGTGGATGGTGCCAAAATCAAAGCAGAATGCTGGAGGTGTTTGCACAGCCCTGCTCTCACGGAGGGGACATGTGCACCTGCTGATTTGGGTGTGGGAGCCTGGGGTTTCCATGGTGCCTGAGCTGCAAGAACCAATGGCCTTGGGAGGGGAAGGTTTCACTCCTGGGGCTGCACTCTGCCCTCCACCCATGACAAAGCATCTTCCTCCTCCCAACTCAGCGATGTGGTACAGAGCTGCTCACTGGTGAGATGACAGGGCAGGAGGGGACCAGGACATGGGCACAGGGACCTCTTTCCAGCATTGTCTCCTCACAGCCATGTCTTGTCCCTGCCTGTTTAATCTCTGTCCCCAGTGGAGATCCTTGGGACTGGGGAACTCTCTGCTTCCCTCAGTGTGTGTTGAGAGGGAAGAGGGGAGGCTTTGAAATGCACTCCCATAAATAAGCCTTTCTTTCGCGTTGCCCGTCAGCACCGTGCGAGCCCTGTGGAACTGGAAAGGGTCCCCGTGAAAAGGCTGCGGAGTGTGTTTCAGGCAGATAAGTCCCTGCCTTTGAAGTGTGGCAGGCGGGCAAAAGCGCCCTCCTCTTGTAGCTGCTGCCAGCCGCTGCGAATTAATCACAGCCCTGCACAGATAAGAGTACAAAGCCTGGCTGAGCACTTCTCCTGCCCGGAGGAGGGGTCTGCGGGGGACCGCTTGGGACCCAGGATGGAGGCTTGAGAGCCTGGAGGTGGGGAGATGTAAGGCTGGGGTGGGAGGGCCCGGGGGAAGACTGGCTGTGGGGGAGTGAAGAGCCCCCTCTTCCTGGTGGTGGGCTTAGGGGTGTCCCCTGTGAGATCGGGTCTCTTGGGGACCATCTCCGTGGGCCCCCAAAGATGTGGTTTTGGTCCTGTGAGGAGCCAGTGGCCCACCCAAATGCCTCCCAGACCTCTGCTGGCATGTGTTAAATCCACAAGCAGCCTTGGCATGTCTGCAGCTGCCTTCCCTCTCCGGCTGTGCTTCCTCCCTCTCCACCTGGTGTCCCTGGCCCAGACTGAGCTGTAAAGCCCTGTCCTCCAGTGCCGTCCTCCTCTGGACGCGCTGCCAGCGCTGGGTGGGTGCCAGGTCATGCCCCCTGTTCCTCTCATTGCTGTCTTTCCAAAAGTCGGCTCTGGGGAGGTGCTCCTTTCTGCCTCGTGCACATTGCTGGTGCTGTAAGGATGTTGGGAGATTTATCTCCTGGCAGTTGGCTGATCAGCAGTGGCTATGGCAGTGGGGAAGTGCCTCCTCACCTGGACAAGACTGAAGGGCACCTTGCCCAGGAGAGAAGCGTGCTGCCATGGAAGGAGCTGTTTCTTAGCAAGGTGACGTACTTGCCTCCTCCAAAGCCTTGTGTGGGATGACAACTCCTTTCTCCAGCCAAGACAAAGCCATCCCCAGGAACCCTCTCTGGGTCTCTTGGGAGAGGACTTTGCATATGCCCAGCTGGGGTGGGCAGTGTGCAGTCATTCATTATACCGAGGTCTCCAGGGGTTGGAGCATTGCACCCCATCGTTTCCCTCATCCTTCCTTTGACAGGGTTCTCAGCTTCTGGGGGTACAGTTCTTAAACCCCTCTTCGAGTAAAGTTATGCTGGGTGCTGGCCCCACAGGGGTGGGCTTGTTGTTTGAGTGGGGAGGGCATGCACATGGGTTTCTGGCAGAGCAGCCCCTGGGCTTGCTTTGAGATGATTCACTCCAGCAGGGAGTTTATAATTTCGCGTCTCTGGTCTTCCCCATGTACTTAATAAGGCAGCAGCCCTTCAAGCCAACCCTCAGTCCTGTGCCTCAGTACAGCCCTGGGAGCTGGTTGCCTCTTGGGACTCCTGCAGCTTCTGGGAGGAGGCAGCACCGCCAAGCTGCTGCCTGAAGCCAGCCCGAGGCAGGCAGGAGCGAGGGCAGGAATCCTGAGCAAGAAATTAGTGTGAGTAATTATTAGTATTGGGTAATTATATCAGCGTCAGGATGAGGAGAAAGGTTAATATGTTTATTTATTTATTTATTTATGGTAAATGTCTTTTCCTCTGGGTGGGAAGGCAGGCAGGGTGGGCAGGAAGGAATGTGGTTCTGAGGGGGTCTGCTCTGATTAAGCTGCATCCTCTCCCCCTTTCCCTGCTCCCAGCTACCCCTGCGAGTGTCGAGAGGGGGAGGAAATTGGTCCCTTGCAGTGTCTGTAAGAGATGGGAGGCTCCTTGGGCATTCCTTGTGCTGCTCCACCATGCTATAGTCCAAACAGCCCATCCTCATCCTGCTGGCCAGGATGGGTAGGTTCATGTTGGGCTAATCCTACTGGAAAGGCCCTCATGCTGGGTTCCCACCCCTGTCTGCACAGCAGTGCGTGCTGTGGGCAGTTGGGTCCTGCTTGGCGGGGGAAGGAGTCTGGGACACAGGTTGCTCATGGAAGTTGTGGATGCCCCATCCCTGGGCGTGTTCAAGCCAGGCTGGATGGGGCTTTGAGCAACCTGGTGTCATGGAACCAAGGAGTTGGAACAGAGGTGTTAGAACTAGATGATCTATAAGCTTCCTTCCACCCGAACCTTTCTATGATTCTATGATCTCCTCATGCTGGAGAGGAGTGTTAGGATGCATTTTCCTACCATGAGCTAACTCACAATCTCCCTCTGTGCTCTGCACTTTGGCCAACCAGAAAACAACTTGATTACCAAGTCTTCCAAATTTCATTTTCCTGATACTCAAACACACCTACAGATTATCCTTAACAGGGGGAGAGGTGCTAGAGAGAAGGGTTCTTGTGTGTGCATGGCCCCACCAGAACATCCTGACGTGTGTCAGGCTGGGTTCCAGCCCCGTTTGACTACTGACAGTATTTTTAGGTTCTTCCTGGAGCCTCAAATTAACTGTAAGTGCTTCATGTCTGTTGTTTTTTTAATACATCTCTTTCTCTTTCCCAGCACTGCACAGTGCAATAATGTAATGGGGAAATTACCCAGCTAGTTAAAAATTACTGCCAGCGCGACATCCAGCCATAGATCTATTTTAGAACCAGGGTAAAACTGTATCGACTGTTCTGTGCTGCAACTGCGGCCCATAAAAGGATTGGAAAGGTGCGTTTGTCACTTTGCCATAGTGAGGTGGGGAGATGGTGCCTTACTGGGGAGTGGAAGGGATGTTCCCTCTTACTCCCCTCCAGAGAGCTGGCTTGGGAAGGACTTTGTAGGGGAGAAACTGAGAGCTGGGAGGGGAGCAACTTGCGAGGAGATGTGGAGAGGCAGGGTTGTACTCTGGGGATGATGCTGGGTACCACTGAGCAAGGGACACTGCTGGGCAGGGAGATGTGGAGAGGCAGGGTTGTACTCTGGGGATGATGCTGGGTACCACTGAGCAAGGGACACTGCTGGGCAGGGAGATGTGGAGAGGCAGGGTTGTACTCTGGGGATGATGCTGGGTACCACTGAGCAAGAGACACTGCTGGGCAGGGGTGCCACATGGCCCTATATTACAGGAGTCTGGGGCTTGACCTCCTCTGGTGTTTGGCATAGGAATAAACATGGTCCTGGACCTGGGCAAAAAGATACCCCTGCAAGAAAGGCAGGCAGAGGCTTTAGCACTTCTGGATTTCCCAGCATACAGTGGTACCAAGTGTGGGGGTGATGGGGATCAGAGTCTGTGTAGGGGTCTAGCAAAGGATGCTGAGAAGGTGGGTGAATACCAGGACCATTTTGGGTCATGGCGAAGGCTCTTCAGTCCTGTGGAAGGAGGTACGGGGGGTTTTTGGCTGTGTCGTGAACTCCCAAGAGTTAGCCTGACCCTGCAAGCCCCGTTGTCACATCCCTGGGGAGAGGGCGGCCCCTTTGCTCACTGCTATGCAGGACTCATCTCTGGTTGCTCAGGGGTCTCTTTCTTAATTAAATACATTTGTTTTGTAAAACTGCCTAAAAATAATCCGGGGCTGGTGCATGCAGGAGGCTGGCAGTGAATCAAAGGCGCCGCTCTAATTAAACGGGCCCGGTTTGTTTGTGAGCTGCATACATTTCCATGCTAATCAGCTGCACACCGGGATCCTGCTTTCCCGGCCAGCCAGTATCCTCCTGATTGGGTGCAAATGCAGGCGGCAATTTACTGCAGAAGGGGGCGAGGTGGCTGGGATGCTGAGGTGGCTGCCGTGGGGGCACAAGAGGTGGTCATGGCTGTGCTGGGCTGTGGGAGTGGGCAGGGGGGTGCTTTTGGGGGGTGCTTCCAAGCAGCCAATTTGCCCATCTGCTGTGGGGGAATCCTGAGTCCTGCAGATGGGAATGCTGGACCAGGTCTCTGTGTGTGCCAGCACCAGCGTGGAGATGATCACAGGCAGAGTTTGCTCCATCTTGCTGGGCATGATGCTTTGCTGCCTACCACTGGGATTTTTGCAGAATGTATGGCTGGTGTGGCTCCCACCCGTCCCATCCCATCCCATCCCATCCCATCCCATCCCATCCCATCCCATCCCATCCCATCCCATCCCATCCCACCAGACCCTTTGAGCATTTCTGCCCTTCTTGAGGCTGTCCCATGCAGGGTCAGCCCGAATCTAGGGGTATCACAAGTGATGGCATGAACACAAAGTACCTCCGGCTTGTGGAGGTGCCAATCAGGTTATGCCAAGTGGCAGAGCTGAGTTTAGCCCTGTGTGGTGTGTGCCTCCAGCCTCACGGTGCCTCCCGATATGCTGATCGCTGGGACAGCCAGGAACCGGTGTGCTTAGGAAGAGCTTTAACGTAATTGTGAGCCATAAGGAGATTAAAGCCTTTGCCATGTTCCTGCTCAGGGAACAAAGGCTCTTTCTGAACCTCTGTTGACCTCCAACTTCCTTGAGACCCTCTTGACTTCCCCGGTCACGAGTCCAAGTGTTTCCTCCGATGGATAGGCTGTTGGGAGCTGAGCCTGCGCGGGCCGTGCTGTCCTGCCTGGCGGGGCTCGGAGCGGTGCGATGTGCGCGCTGCTCTCGGCACCGCTGGGGCAAGATGGGGTTTGATGCTTTGCCGCAAGCTGGGAACTCATCTGCTCTATGCTACAACTTGGAGGGGCTTTGGGGCTGAGCAGCAGCACATAATGGGGTACAATGTGAGAACCAGGGATGTGTCCTCCCTCCCTGGAGAGAGATGAATGCCATCAGCATGAATGTGGTGCAAATGCACCAGACAAATGTAGTAAAGCGAAGGAGGCGTTGCAGTTTGGTTTTCTGGAAAGGGCTGGGATGCTTGCAGAACAGCTGATACTCTGCTGTGCTGCAGGGACTGTGGAGTCACCACACTGGTGTGGGATGGAGGAGTGGTGTCCCTAATGAGGCATATTCTGTATCCCACATCCTGGGTGGGGGTTGAGGTGTGCAAGGGATCATGCTCATCTCCCCTTGCTCTCCCCACAGATCCTGGTGGACTTGCCAGCTGAGAGGAAGCACCAAGCTCTGCAGTACGAGAATGTTGTGGCCCATGAAGGCAGCTCCATCCTCCGAGACCTGGTGCTGAGCCCTGACCGTCAGCACATCTATGCCATGACTGAGAAACAGGTAAGGAGAGGGGTCAACAGTCCTCTGCTCTCCTGACTTGGCAGCCCACACTGCAGCTCCAGTCTACAGTCCTGTGTGCTGGGAAGCTTTTGGGCAGCTCTCTAGGGGGGTCTGCCCTTTGCTTCCTGGCTGGGAAGGGACCCTGCTGCTGCCTAGGGACCCTGGAGCAGCTCCTCCCTACTTCTCCCTGCAGAAACACTGTCCTGAGGCTTTAATTGTTAGCAGCAGCTGCTTGAAATTCCCATGGTCCCTGGGGACCAAGGGCTTCCTGACCCTTCCTTGCTGTGAGTGGCTAGCCATAAACCTCCTCCCTGTTTTGGCCGTCCCCTCCTGAGCAAGGGTTTTGCAGGTCAGCAGGAGCTCCGTGCTCTAACAACTTTTTGTCCTCTGGAGCAGTTGCTTTTGTATGACAGGGTGGAGGGGACATAGGGGTGGTGCACCCTCAGGCTCCTGGTGTGCACTCCTTGGTCCCTGCCTCTGCTTATGCTGATCCCACTGGAGGTACAGACCCAATCTGGATCTGGTGCTGTCATCCTGGCAGTGTGGTCCGAGCACATGATAGGAAGTTTTCGTTGTCTTAGTGAGCATTTGCTTGATCCATGACCTGTGGGAGGGCTGGGTGTGAGTTCATCCATCCATGGGCTGAATTGAAGGGAGTGAAGCAGGTTCCTGTCACGGTGGTGATACTTTCTGTATCTGGTGTCAGCACGCCATGCCTGGTGGGTGACACATGGTGGCCATGCTGGGGTGTGGTGTGCCTGTGTCTCACAGCACCTCTGCTCCTCTGCCCAGCCAGAGGTGTGTGCATGTGAGCAGGACAGCAAGCAGAGCTGCGAGCCTAACAGTCTTCTGGCCACCAGCCCGAGGGCTTGAGAGGGGAAAGGATGCTGGAGCAGAAATGTAGGTTTGTCTAGACAGCCCTGTGGGGACAGCAGAGTTCTTTTCCCCCTCCTCCTCATGGCTGTTTTCGGTTTCTACTCTGCTGCAGGAAACATGCAGCTTTCCACGTGGGCCAGAACCTACCCTGCATTTGGGCTCCTCCATGGAGCTGTCCTGGGCTGTGTTTCCATCCCTGGCTGTTTCTGTCCCAGAGCTTGCTCAGCTAAGCTTCCCCTCTGCAGGGCAGATGTTGGAGAAGTGGATGCCAAGGGGGCAGTTGCACTGACCTGGACTGGGGCTCTCCTCCAGGGACCACCACAGTTGCTGTGACCTGACACTTGCCTGTGCAGGGTCTGTCTGGGGGGTACCCTCTGCCACCACCTGCCTATAGCAATGTCAGGGACAAACTAATGAGAACATTACAGGTGTCCTCACCACCCCAGGGGTGACTAGTTGGCCAGCATATCCCAGCCCTGCAGATACCGTGCTGAGCCTGTGCTCTGCTGGGCTGTGAGGAGGGAGAACACCCCAGGTTTAGCCTTCAGTAGAGAAGTTTGCAAATTTTAATTAGTGAGTGAGTGCTGCCCCATAGGAGCAGTGGGGAAACTGAGGCACAAGCATGGCAGGCATGGGCAGCTGCTTGGTGCTGCAGATTCCTTGTGGCAGGCAACCAGGAACACCCTCCCTGCACCCCCTCCCTGTCCCCCCTCTTCTCCTCCCCTCTCCTTAATAAAGCCCACTCTCTTCCCCAGTACGCTCGGTGTTATCAGAGTGCTGGTGGAAAGTAATTAAATGAACAGTTGTAACAGAGCTCGAAGGGCTTGGAGAATGAGGGGATTTTAATCAAATCTGGAGGAGCAATTAATAAAGGACTGGTAACCCTTTCGGAGCAGGGCTGTGGCAGCCATGGGCTGCCTGGCTGGCACTGGGAGCCGATGTGGGGCTAAGTTGGCCCAGCCCACTCCCAAATACTGCAAAGGTTCAACAATGAAAGGAGTTTGTTTGGAGTAAAAGTCTCTCTGAGGTGGAAGTGTTGCCTGCAAATGTGCTGCCTGGGCCTGGGAGAGGAGTGGGCGATGGCGAGGGGTTCAGCCTGCTCCCTCTCCTGCTTCCCTGCTAACAGGCCGGGGTGACTCTGTGCTGGGTCTGTCTCTGCCATGTCAGGGTGTGGGCACAGCAGCCCGACCCCCTTCACTCTGTGCCTGTTCCCCGCAGGTGACGCGTGTGCCGGTGGAGAGCTGTGAGCAGTACGAGAGCTGTGAGCTGTGCCTGGGCTCCCGGGACCCCCACTGTGGCTGGTGTGTCCTCCACAACATGTGAGTACAGCAGGATTGTCTCTGCAGCTGTGCCAGTGACCTACAGCTGACAAAATGTGTCCATCCCCACTGCTGGTCTCCTTGGGGGCATCCCTCCTAGACTTTGGCCCCTGAGGGATGGAATGGTCGAAGGGGTCAGTCATCCCCTCCTGTAGTGCCCAGGCTATGTTCAGGAGCATCCATGCATGGTGAAGCTGCTGCCGGGGCCTGCTTATCCTGCTCATAGGCTCCTGGGTTCAGCATTCTTGTGCCTATAAGAAAAACTGAATATAAAATACTCCTGAAGTTTCAGGGGAGAAGCAGAGCTCTGGTACGGGCCGCAGTCATCCGAGGTCCCTGCCTGGGCATAATTTCCGTGATAAAGGGTCTGTTTGCCGTGGTGCCAGCCCACAGCCCGGCAGGACCCCAGGGGATTCTCCTCCTCACCGTGGTGCTTTCATCCCCCTGCAGCTGCTCCCGCAAGGACCGGTGCGAGCGGGCGGATGAGCCCCAGCGCTTTGCCTCCGACCTGCAGCAGTGCGTCCAGCTCACCGTGCAGCCCAAGAACGTCTCTGTCACCGTGTCCGAGGTCCCGGTAAGACACCTCTGCTCCCTCAGGCTCCTCCCCAGCCACCTCCTGACCCTCTGGAGGCAACGGCTGGGCAGGAGGCAACTGAAAATAACTGATGACTATACGATGAATAGGGAGAAAGGGGAAGAGACGTCTAAGACAAAGCAGAGCAAAGTGCAAGGCATTGATGAGGGCAGGCCATTGGCTCCATATTGATGGAGATAATAAACCAGTTGATGATTATTCAGAAAAGACATAACTGAGCAATAAATATTTCTCCGTAATGACAGCATGACCATCAGAAATACCATTCATAGGCTAGCGATCTGGCTCTAGTTCAATAGCCTGTCTCTAACTCCAGCCTGCAGTAGATATTTTGGGATGAGACTTTGATGCACAACTTACTGCACTCTCTCTGTACAGGCAGAAAGGATGATGGACTTCCGTGAAGTATTTTTCAGGCCATTAGCACCATGAAGAGAATAAGAAACAGCATATACTACCAATAAACTGCCAGGTCTGGATATCCGGCACTCAGGAATCCTAAAAAAGTTGGCCAAGGAGTTCTGTGGCTGGGGATATATGTAATGATATGACTTTGTAATAAATAACTGAATGTTGAGAAAAGCCCCAGAAACAGGAAAGATGCTCATTTTTTTTCTCAAATGTATAAAGGACTAAATAGCCAGAGACTGCTTAGTTTTATTTCAGAATTAGAAGAAGAAAAGAAAAAGAACAGGTGCAGGATACACCTGATAACGATTTAAGGATGGGAATATAATTTATGCCAATCAACGTGGGTTTGTGTCTGACAAACCCCATTTTGCTCTTTGGTGAATTTTTGACTTAAATTAGAAGAGGGACTGTGGAGATGTGATGTCTTTAGGCTCCTACAAGGCTTTTGACTTGGTACAACACAACGTTCTGATTAAAAATTAGCATTATACAATATTGATAAACCATGCGTTAAGTGGATTAAGAACTGGCTTTGTGGCAGATCTCAAAAAGTTCTCATCAGAGGAGAATTGTCACTGGATGGAAACAGTTTGGAAAGCACTTCTGCAGGGGTAAACATTCTTTGGTAATGTGGAGATAAATGTGGTATGGCTGCAGATGGGACCTGCTGGGATGCTGGGACTGGAAGGTGGTATGGATGAGAGTTCCTTCAGTGCAGTTGAGTTTGAGTGGGGCTGTTTAGCACATAAATTTGGGTTTGGTATTGCCGAGTCTAAAGTTAAACATGGATGGAGGTTCACCTGGTGTCCTGGAAAGTGGTGCTGGGGCTGAGCTCTTGCTGTGGGCTCTTGATGCTCCTGGGGTGAAGCCAGGAGCTGCGCAGTGTTTTCACTCCTGGGGTAATTATCACCATACAGATGGCAGGATGCTGCACAGAGGTCTGGGGTGGATGACACGGGGATGCTCTGCTTGGGCTGGAGTGCAGCTTTCAAAGGGAGAGACTGAAAAGCTCCCGTAAACATCATGTAAATGAGTGGAAGGCTGGAGAAAATGCCTTGCAGTGAGAGACTTCCAGAGCTCAATCTGCTTAGCTTATCAAAAAGAAGATTAAGAGGTGACTTGATTACAGAGTATAAGTGCCTTTACAAGGAGCAAATATCAGTGACTAAAGGGCTTTTTAATCTATCAAGGAAAAGCATAACAAGAACTAATGGCTGGAAGCTGTGAAAAATTCAAATTAGAAATAAGGCAAGCATTTTGTAAAGTGAGAACTGCTGACCCTGGGGATGACTTTGTGAAGGAAGAGGTGGATTCTTCGCCTCCTCGCCTCTGCCAGAGTGGGTGCCTTTCTGTGCAACACACTTCAGCCCTGATGCTGTTCTTGTTCTCTGTAGAGAGGTGAGGCATAATGGCTTGTGGTGTGTCAAGGACAGAGGACAGAGGCTGTGAGTCATTCCAGCTCTTAATCCATTTAAACCTGTGCTCTTTGCTTGAGCAGGGAGGTACATGGATGGGGCTCCCTTGCAAAAGCCCAGAGCAGGTCTCCCCGCCATGTGTGGGTGGCAGAGGAGAGATTGCACCCCCTGGTCTTTTCTGTTGGCTAGACTTACACATAGCAGACACAGAGGAGCCTATTTTCCTAGTTCTTTGTGTTGATGCTCTTGCCTCTCCTCCCTAGCTGGTTCTGCAGGCCTGGAATGTCCCAGACCTCTCGGCAGGAGTCAACTGCTCCTTTGAAGACTTCACCGAGTCAGAGAGCCGCATTGAGGATGGGAAGATCTACTGCAGCTCTCCCTCTGCCAAGGATGTCATCCCCATCACCAGGGGCCGCGGTGAGCTTGTGCCCCAGAGTGGGAAAAAAGCCTGAGACAAATGTTGTCCCATGTATTACCCCACAGGCAGATGTGGAGGACAGTCCTCCCATGACAGTGATCCCAGTCTCGGGATCTGAACCCCACTTGGGTTCTCAGGATATAGGAGGAGAAGGAATTGCTGCTCATGGGAGGTTGGTTCTTTAGTCTCCTCCAGGCCATGGACACAGCTGCTTGGATGCAGCCTATGGCAGTGGGCTTGGAACTAAATAATCCTTAAAGTCCCTTCCCACCCAAGCTACTTTGTGATTTTACTTGCTGACCACTCCTCGGCACCCTGGCCCTATTTCCATCTGTGAACCATTCCTAGGTAGATGTGGCCATGGGGTCTAGGACATTCCCCTGACCCCAAAACTATTAAACCCTCCTTCAGTACGCCCAGTATAACCCAAGGCCCCAGTCTCCATGCCAGCAGGTTGTGTTTAGCTGTAGGGGCTCAGAGCTGTACTTGGGCCCTGCTGGCCTCTTTGGTATCTGAATGGGGGTGGATGAACACTCTATTGCCACACTTGAAGGATTTTGTTAATTAACTGGGCTGAGTGGTGATGCCCAGCTCCCTCCAGCCCATCATAGGCCTTGAACTGAATGCTGGGCCATGCATTGTGTCCTTTCTGATGTCTTCTTTGCCTGGGTCTCTTGCAGGGGACAAGAGAGTGGTGAAGCTCTACCTGAAATCCAAGGAGACGGGGAAGAAATTTGCCTCCGTGGATTTTGTTTTCTACAACTGCAGTGTCCATCAGTCGTAAGTGGCCTGGACTTTGTGGGAGGGCTCCAGGAACAGACTTATGGGATGGTGTGAGACTGGGAGAGAGAGTTCTCAGCTTTGTGGATGCTGATGTTGCAAGAGGAAAGGGCAGTTGAGTACAGTGGTGTTTACAGTGAGAAACCTCCTCCTTTTGCCCGTGTAAACTGGGACCGTGACTAGAGCACCCACAGTTGGTTTAAGTGTGTGGGAACATGTAGCGTCAGGACAGAACCTCATGTAAAAACAGGGCTTTGGGTTTGGCAAAACTTTGGAAGAAAAAGCGAGTTTACTGCACTGCAGACTGTAGAAATCAATCCATGTGACCGAAAACGCCAAGCGTCTTGTTATTCCTGGAAACAGTTAATAGGAGTGACTTGGCGAAGCAAAAGGAGAAGCCTGTACTTTCCTGCCATGGTACCTGCTTCCCAGGCTTGCTGGAGAGGGAGCTGGAAAGTTACAGCAGCATGGGATGGAACATGCCACATGTCCTGGGGCGTTTACCCAAGAATTTCCTAACTGGAAGTAATGGTGAATTTGCTTTCTTGTCAGGCTGCTGTGAAATCTACTCCTGTAAGGGTTTTTAGACAGCTTGAGATATGCATTTGATAAAATAGAGGAGGTGTGGATTATTGATGTGCTGTCTAAGCAAGGTGTCTAAAGTCTCAAACCACAGCTCCTGATGAGGAGCTGCAGACAGTGTTCTTGAGCAGTGGGGGATGGCTGTGCTGTAGAACCATCGGAGCTGATGCTGGGGTGTGTTTGGGCAAAGAATTTGGAGCTCAAGAATGCAAGAGATTTCTTTACTCCGCCAGAAACCTCCCATGGATGGTGGTGCTCTGGCTGATCAGTAATTATAGATAAGCAAATGCCAAGTGATCTCCTTTGGATGTCTTTTTGCAAAGTGTTAAGCCTGGCTTGGGGGCTCTGCTGTAGTTTGCTCCTCCAAAGCCTGTTCAGAGTTTCCACTTTGATCAAGGAAGAGCAGGTGAGATGCAGGTGCCCTGGCTGGGAACCCACCTGAAGTGAACTCCAGGAGGGATGTGTCAGAGGAGAGCCCTTGCAAAGTTTCTGCATCACAGGGATTTCTTCCCTCCTGCTCTTTGCACAGAGAGCAGGGCTCCTCCTGGGAGTGCTGTGCCAGTGAGGGAGGAGAGGCTTCACAAACGTGACTTTCTCCCTCACCTTGACTCTGAGATGAGCTTTGTCTCCCTTCACGTCCTGTGGTTTCATTAACATTAGCTCAGCTTTGGATTGGGCTGGCTGCATGTCAGTATTTTGCAAATCAAAAAGCAGATAAGACTTTTATTTTTTTAAATTAAAGAAAGATGACTTTTAACTACAAATGGCATCAGATTTGGTCCAATCAGCAGTCCAGCGGGAAGAGGTGGTGAGGGAATTGGCATTTTATTTTATGTGCCTGACTCAGGAGGGGAAAAAACCCTACCCCCCCATGAAACAAACCTACAACAAAGAGCCTGACTGATTTATTACTGCGTTGATGTTTAATTTTGGATGCATTATTTAAAAAAGCTAATTATGGATGCATTAATATTTATGGGCTCCAGTTGAAGCTGATAGAAAAGTCCATGTTCTAAGCTGGTGAACTTTTTTTTTTTTTTTTATGATAAGAGTTTTAGGGTTTAGAGGTAGTTTTAACTATGTGACCTGCAGTCGAATTGTAGCCAAAGAGCATGACAATACCTCCTGGGATGATGCAATACTTTTAAATACCATTTGCAGACAGGCGTCTTTAATGGATCTCTCTGGAGTTAATAGCCTTTCAGATCCAGGTTTCATATTTTGTGGGGGAAAATCTATACGTCAGCCTGACAAATTCTGTATTAGGAACAATATGCTTTCCACGAGGCTAATGTTTTTCCTGTGGAGATCTCTGATCACTGTGCATTATGTTTTCTTTTTATATTTGGACGGCTTTGCTTAGGTTGGAAGGCAGAGTTTTGCATGTCGAATCATTTCTCAGCTGAGGACAAAGTGTTTGAGTAAGATTTTTCAGATGGTTGTGGAGAGATGGGAGGCTTGTGAGGCAGCTCTTCGCTGATGTCAGCTGGGGTAGCTCCAAGGGAAGCCAATGCAGCTCTACCATGTGCACCACGGAGACCCTTATTTTCATCAGACATCTGAAAAGGCACCAGCAAAATGCAGGCTGTGGGGGTGGTCCTGCTGCTGCATGAGCATCCTGGCTCTCTTATTCCCTACCACCTTGGCAAGTCTTCTTCCCATGCATTTTCAAGGGCTGCTGGAATCTGCCTGGTCAAGGGAGGGGTTGCAGAAAGGAAGATGCGTCTGATCACTTCTGTGATCAGATGGAGAGGAGGGTACAGAGGGGGTTGTGCTGCCTGTATGTTTGGCTGTGATGTTCTGAGCTGAGGGGTTGCCTTCAGGTAGAGCTCCAAAGCTGTCCCATCTGTTAATGCAGGGCTTTATGCCTGTGTGATGGAACTGTCCACATTACATACCAGCATCAGTAGCTCCTGGGGTACTTTGTGCAGGGTCCCTGGGAGCCCTGGTCTGGAATTTGCTTCCTCTTTGGGGCTTCATTCCTTTCCAGGAGTTGCCTTGGAGGATTCTGGAGGTCCCAGCTCCTAAAGGCTTGGGCATTAGGCAGCAGATGCTTCTGGCTGAGCTGTGGGATATGCACTGAACAGGGGAGTGGAAACCAAGAGTTCGATGCAGGGAAACGAGGCTCTTGCAAAGGGGGGTATGAGTGGCCGAGGGTCACTGCCAGCCCACAGCAGGGTAACAGGGCTGCCCACAGGCTTGTCTGCAGCTCCTGGGGACAGGCTCTGCTTCCTGCAGTGGAGAATGAGATGAAAACCCCCAAGACAGGGACTGGGTGGATTCCCTTGGGGGTTTCCGATGGGACACCGATCAAGTGCAGGCATTTAAAGGCCGCTCAGCACCTTTGATCGTGTAATGAATCAGCCCGAGTCCAGTGCGTGCACGGGCAGATGTTGAGGTCGTCTTTGTCAGAGTTGAACGCCTTCTTCAAAGCATTTGTGGGGAAATGAGTCCCCTTTTAAGATAAAGATGTAACACCAGGCTCCCTGCCTGCCTCTGGCAGAGCTTGCTGGCGAGGTGGGTGAGGAGGGAATCCACACGGAAAGCTAGTGAGCAGTTCCAGGGAATAGTAAGATGTATTTATTTCTTCCTGCTGTTTCCATGTTTCCTTGCTGGATTTCTCCTCTGGAAACTCTGTTTCATAAATCCTGTTGTGGTTTGGCTTTTTGGAGTGTGTGGCTGTGGGAAGGGAGCTGGCAAGTGGAGTGGGATGGGGAAGAAGATGAGAGCCTTTGGTGCTTCCTTCAATTCTGTGGGTAGGTTTTGCAGAGCTGCTGTTTTTTCAAGCACAAACATGCCCAGTGCATCACCAGCATGTCCTGCCACTGCAACATGGAAGGAAAAATCTAGGTGGTGGCACAGAGAAAGGGGGAAAATCATGTCAGCAAGTCTGATTCTAAGAGGGAATCCGAGCATCCTGGAATTCTATCTCCAGTCCAGAAGGTGGTCATGATGCTACCAGCCTTGTGGTTGTGCCTCACTGTAGTGACAGCTGTGACACCCATGTCCCATCAGCTGCAGGGTGCTGAATTTCTCTGAGGCTAGAGTAAGGGCAGACATGTCAAATGGCTCTAACTCCTTCAGGCTGGAGAGATGTCACTCTGCTGTGTCTTTATCCCACAGGTCAGGCTTTCTGTGTAAGCTTCCATTAAGTAAATGGGATTTTAATGCATGTCCCAAGGGCTGGGAGCAGCGGGGTTGTGCTGGTAAGGCAGGGCTGGGCTGTTCTGGTGGCCAAGGCACCCGTTGGCACCCGTGGGACAATGCCAGCCCTTGTGCCACTGGGCTCCTCTCTGCAGCCTTTCTGTTTGCCCACACATGGTGTGGCTGCTTCTCTGTTGGCCCACTGCTGCTCGTTTCCAGATGCTTACAGATGCTTTCTTTTCAAAGGCATGGACAGATGGCTGCAAGCAGTTGAGTATCTGAGTTTTCCTGGCTGAGCTGAGTGGTGGTAACAGATCCCTGTGTGTTCCTGGGCTGGGGCAGGTGGAAAATCCTGTAGGATGGCCCCAGAGACAGCTCAAGATAACCTGGTTTATGTCATGTGTGTTGTGAATGAGGAGGGCTGGTACAGCCTGGTCTTATACTTCAGTTAGGGGAGGCAGCTGAGTGTCTTTCAAGAGAATGATCTTAAAACCCAGGGCATGATTCTGCATCCTCCAGTGTGATGGTGGATGCTCTGGACCACCTTGTGAGTAAGGACCTCGGCAAAACCCAGCAGGGATGAAAAAGGGTTGGGTTGGTGTGAAAGGAAGGCCAGAAATGGATTGAGATGGGCAGGGATGGAGGGAGGTGAGAGCTGACTTCCACCCCATGCCTTTCCTGGGCACCAGTGAGGAAGCTGCCTGTAGGTCTGTGTTGGGGCTGGGGAGACACTGACCATCCGATTCCACTGCTCTTCAGGATTTCCCCTTCTCCCTAGGGTAGAGATATGGATATAAAGCCCAAAGCACTGCAGTTCAGCCCCTCAGCCCTGACAGCTGCTGCTCCAGATGCAGGCTGTGCTGGAGCTGAGTATTCACTAAGGATGCATCCTCCTGCCAAGAGGAGATCTGAGGAGCAGTCGGGGGGCTCACAGGCGGCTGTGCTGTGCCTGCACAGATGCTGTTTTCATCAACACTGTGTTTATAATTTCCCTTCTTAATGGACCTCCCCTGCTCTGCTCTTGGTGCCGTTCAACTTCCCCCGTTCCTCCTCCCTGCCCTTCACTCCATGTCCTTCCTTTCTTCAGGGACATGCTGCGCCATAGAAATAGCCTCAGTGTCTGTGTGTGTGTGCAGCACTCACACCTCCTGTCCCGCTCGTGTTTGCTGCTCAGGCTTATCTCACTCCCATGGATGCTGTTTTTGTTTTCTGCCCTCGCTGTTAATGTGTTGAAGAGCTTTGGGCTCCTTTGGGCATGTGGCATGCCTGGGGCTGGCAATGCAGGAGGGAGAGTGAGTGAGGAGCGTGGATCCAGCGCTGCTGGCTCTCCACACTTCCCATCAGCTGCAGCATTGCTTTGGGTCATCTGTGGAGATAGCTGTAACCTCTCCATGGTCACTGAAGGTGCCTGCACACCCAGGGACGAGTCAGTCCCTGAAGCCATTCCTGGGTCTGGGATCATCCTGCAGTGATACTTTTGGCTCTGTACTCGCCCTGGAGAGGCATCTTAGCTGTCCTTCTGCCCTGTCCACACCTCTGCTTCTCTGCAGCCCTGTCAGGTGTTTCCCTAGCATGGCATTCCTAAGTTTGGGATCATTCATGGAAGTGGAGGGGAGCAGTGCTGGGAGTTTTTGGCCCAGTTGTGGGGTGAGATGTGGGCAAGCATGGGGGCTGTGGGGAGGCTCTGCTTTGACCCTGGGGCACTCAAAGTTGGGCAGAGCTGCTTTGTTGCCTGCAAGGATGCCTGCCCTGGCTGGGTGAGGTTTCAGGCCAGCAGTGAGCCTGGACTTGTTTTGGGATGGGGCACTTGGCACAGAGTGACCCTGAAATGCTGCTCTGAGGCTGGTGCCACGCTTCTCTCACGAGGTTGTCAGGAGGCAAGGAGGTCACTGCCAGTGGGTCCAGCTCCCTTCCCCTGCCTCGCCTGGGCTTCATTTCCACTGGCACCTGGCAGGGCCGGGGAGGAGGCAGATGGGGAACAAGCTGTGGGTCCATATCAGTGCTGCGCCCTCGCCATCGGTTTTCTGCCTCACTGGGCTTCTTGCTCTCCTGGCACGCTTTGGGGAGGGGGAACACTTCAACACATGAAGGAGAACCTCCCTCTAATTACCAGGAGTGATGAAAGCCTCTTAGGCAAGAAGTGATGAGGGAAGAGTGCCTGACCGTGGGAAGGAGAGAGACGGCACAGATGGCATCATGCTGCTGAGCAAACTGCTCCTGTGCCAGGAACAGACAGCAGTGGCACACGGACACACCGGGTTATGGACACACTGGGACACAGCCCCAGCCATGCTGCCCAGCCTGACCAGCAGCAGGGCATCCCTGCCTCAGCTCCTGTCCTGGGCTTTGGGCAGCCTTGCAGGGCTCTGTGGTGGTCAAACAGCCATGCTGAGGCCAGCAGGACTGAGGCAGGCTGTGAACAGCATTTCACCATGTTACTGGCACCCGAGTGCTGACTTACTCACCACTTTGACCTGGAGAGGCTCTAAACGCAGCAGAGATGCTGCACAGCAAGCTATGTGTGGTGAGTGCTCTCACAGTGGCATTTGATGTCCTTATGGCAGAAGGAAAACCTTGGCAGAAGGGAGAGTGTGGAAACCATTGCCAAGGATGGGGCTTTAGGAATGACTCAGTTAAGTTAGAAGCAACTGGGAGGGCTAAAGTAGGAAGGGGGAACCATGCACCTCAGGGTGTGTGTGGAGGATAACCTAAGATCCTTTGACAAGTGGAGACCAGGACACCAGCTGGGACCTGCAGTAATTAAATGGCAAAGGCGACCCTCAGGTGAGGAGGGTCTTGAAATAGCCAAGAATTGGCTTTGACCCTGAAGAACTGCAAAGTGAAGCTGCAGCTGTCGGGGCTGGGGTGTCTGGGGCAGGGCTGCATTGGGAACTTCATCCAGATGTTTTGAGATGCCTTGTGAGGTGGTGAAAAGGGGACTGGGCAGTCTTTTTGCAGACCCTGAAGGACCTGATGACTGGAAAATCTTCTCTTTGGAGGAGGGCGGGGACGATTCATGGGAGATTGTGCTGCAGCTTGGTAGTTGTGCCCCAGCATGTGGCTTGTGGCTGCTTGTGCTTCTCTCTTACGTGACCCCTCTGGGGCTGCAGTACTCCCATGAGAATTAATCTGTATGTTCCCTGTCCCACCCCTCCATATCCTGGATGTATCTGTCCATTGGTCCTGCCTGAGCCCTTAGCAGGAGGGCAGGAGCTGTCCTTTGCCTTTGTTTGTGTTCCCTAGTCCCCCCACCCTCTGCACCTCCCTCCATCAAAGCAACCAGAGATAGGAGGCTGTGGCTCTGCTTTTAAGTTGAATCTCTGCAGCTGAAATAAAATTGCATATATTTGCATAAGGAGCATCTCAATTAGCATATTTGTGGGTAAAGCTAAAAGGGCTGTTCATTTGGAAGTGAAAATGTGAGCGAAACATGGAAATGACTTCCAGCCCCCTTTGCAAGCAGCTTAATTAAATATTTCCTTAGTGTGTGTGCATGGATTTGGGAAGCTCTTGCTGTATATGTAATGGTGTGTGAAACCCCAGGGCGGGCCAGGAGCCCTGGCCCTGCAAAGCCTTGGGTGTGTCTTTGCATCCTGGGCTGCCCTCACCCTGTGGCTCCCTCAGGTCCCCACACCTACAAAATGGCAATTCTGCTGGAGGGCAAGGGATTTGGCATGCCAGGCTCTGCCACCAAGGATCTCTTCTCCAGGAAGATTGTCTTTCTGCCACCTCACAGGGTGATGCTGTGTTTTCCTGTCATTTCCCAGGGGTAGAGGCAGAGAGGTGGCTGTGATTAAGAGGAGGATTGGGCTGGGCTGGGCTGCCTGCCTCCTGCCAGAGCTGTGTTCAGGGAAAGAGCCTGTCTTTGTTTAAATATAATTGCTTTGGGCCTGATCCTTTTGATGCTCGGATCAGTGAGGAGCAGGTATGAGCCTTCTAGGGAGAAAACTAGTGCTGCTGCTTTTTTCTTTTCTTCTTTTCTTCTTTTTTTGTTTTTGTTTTTCTTTCTTTTTTAAGCCAGGCTGATTATTTTTACTATCTTTTAGCTTATGCCTCAACAGCTTTCCCATCTCCTCCTCAGGAGAAGAGCTTGGGCTGCACAGACATGCCTGGTGCAGACCCTCCCCGTGGAGGCTCGTGTACTAAATGTGGGACCTGTCTGCTATGCACCCCCAGACAGCATGGCAGGGAGGGCTCAGCCCCTTCCCTCCTCACAGGGGTGAAACCCTCAAAAGCCTCCTTCCAGCTGTGGGATGCCCTGTGCTGGCAAACAGGGATGCCTGGGAGGGGGTTAACGAGGGAAGCTAACCAGGTTGTCGAAGTGCCACTCCTGTGAATGATTGTGGGACTCTGTGTGTGTCCCCTCCTGCTTTAGGGAGAGTCATCAGGTCCCTGGGGCAGGTTTCATTGCTAAGAGGAATGGAAAGCAGAGCACGGGGCTCCTGGTAACACTGGGTCCTGAGCATACCCCCAGAAAAGATGGGGAGAGGGAAGCAGGAGTGATCCCTATGGACAAAGAGCCCTGAGAGGAGGCTGGGGAGGGAGACAGAAGCATCTGGGGCTGAGGTGGGGTGGAAACCACAGACACAATGCACGCAGGGCTGTGGAGGGCTGGGGCTGAGGGGGCTGAGGGAGGGAGTCACACACAACCTATTGTGAGTGGCTGAAAGGCGCTACAGTCCCGAAATGTTAATCTGACCCAACCTTTCGCCAGTTATAATTTTCCTCTCAATGAGCATGCATTAATCTGGCCCTTTCTCCCCTGTTTCCCTGCGGTGCAGAGCCCTTGTTCTGCTGCCTCTTGCTAAAATCGCCTTTCAGTGAACCCAAATAAAGCTTCCAAAGTCTGGAGCTCGGCCCCTGCTGGAGTGGAGCGGTCAGGGTCAGCCTGCCAAGAGGAGGAGGGAGCGTGGCCTCTTTGGCTGGGACACAAATCCAGCAGTGCCTGAAAGACCACATCCCCCCACCCTGCCATGGGCAAAGCCTGGGGGTTCAGGCTGTGCAGGCATCTCCCTCCCAGTGCGTGGCCTGTGCCCCATGGATAAGGGATCCTTTCCACCCTGAGGTACAGGATCAGCTATGAATGCTGTCCTGCTGAAGCATTCCAAGAAGTGTCCCTGTGGACTCTGCCTTGATGCTGCCCTGACGCTGCCCACTTCTCTCCCTCTGCAGCTGCCTGTCCTGTGTGAATGGCTCCTTCCCCTGCCACTGGTGCAAGTACCGCCACATCTGCACTCACAACGCTGCCGACTGCTCTTTCCTGGAGGGACGTGTCAAGCTCTCTGAGGTAAGACAACGTGAGACTGCTCCCCTCGCCTGTTCTGGTCCTGTCATGGCCCCCTACCCTCCGGGGAATGGTTTAGAAGAAGGCAAACTCCTTCAGAAACCATTGCCACTGCCTCTCCTGGGGTGCTGGGACTGCCTGAGGAGCAGCGAGGGAGGAAAGGGAAATGCTGATGGGACTGTATGCTGGTGGGGAGAGGCTGTGTGGCTGTGGAGAGGCAGCTTGGGAAGTCAGGTGAAGCCCGGAGCACTTTAGGCTGAATGAAGGGAAAAACAAAGGCAGAGACGCTAAAGCATTTTCCTTTGATGTTTGTGAAGGGAGCACCTTGAACTGTCATTGCAGAACAACTTGTTTTTGGAGAAGGGAAGGTTGAAATCTGTAAAACAAACTGTTTTGCTGCACCTCACACCTTCTTCATCTCAACTGCTTTGCTAAGGAACATGTTCTTTTGTGGGGGTTCATCCTGTGGAGCATCCGTTCCACCCACTGGGGAAACCTGCCATTGGCAGAGTGTTTGCAGGACGTCCTGCTGTCCCCAGCCTGTGGTGGCATCGCTGCCTGCTTGGCTTGGGTATGGAGGTCTGGCATAACCATGGTCTAACCCTAACCCTTTTTTTTGGGTTTTACTGCTGGCTCTACAGTAAATGATAATTTGGGTCCTGAAGGGAGAGTTACGGGAAGGAAACTCTGTCTCTCTTCTGGAAGGGGGCTCCACTTGAACTTTTCTGGATTTCCCATTGCCTGTACATGGCCCCAGTGGGAAGGGTCTTGCTGCCTCCAGGGGAATTTGCTAACTTAATAAAGTTGGAAAAAGCTGTTTTCTGCTAGCTTATGCTGCAAAGAAATCCAGTGAGCAATCTGCCTATCTAAGACATCCCAGAAGCCTGCTCTTGAGGTCACGCTCCCAGCCAGCCCTGGCATTGCTTCTGCAAATGCAACACATGGTGTCCAGACCACTGGAGCCCAGCAGCTCTCATCTGCCCATTCCCCTCACTGAGTCCATGGGATCTGCCCCCCCTCCCTGCCAGGTGAACCCCAAAGCATCTCTCTGTACCCCACAGTGGTGGTGCCCTTGGGACATGTACAGCTCTCCCACGGACCGGCTGCTCAGGAACTTGCGTCACTCCCCATTGTGAACAGGGTGTCCCCCAGCAGGCCTTTTGTCCACACTGGGAAATAGACCAGTGCCTGGTTTGAGGTTTGGATCACCTGGCTCAGCCTGTTTGCACATTGGTGTGGCCTTAGCAGTTCCCAGAAGGGATGGTGAGGCACCCTCAGACCAGCTGTGGCTGTGGGCTCTGTGACCAGGCTGGGATGAAACATCCTGTCCTCATCCCTGGCCGTCCTGGTCCCCAGCAGGGTGGTGTGGTGGCTGGGGGGGCTCGGAGCCAGTCCCATGCCACCACCAGACAAGTTAATGGTAGACATCCAGCCCCATCCTCTCTGCAGGAAGGTTATTTTAAGCAGGATTTGGTCTGTCTGTGTTGGCCGGAGCGTGGTAGGCACTGGTCAGGAAATGCAGAGGGTAACTCTGTCTCTGCTCCTTCCCATGGGTAATTTCCTGGGTGGGAAAGTGGTTGTTTTGTAGGAAAACAGAGTGACCCATGGCACTCTGTCCTGGCTATGCCAGGAATGTTTGTCTGGATTTCTGGGGGTGGCAGGGCTGGAATGGGGCATGGGTAGGAGCCATCACTAACATAAATATGCCTGGAAACGGTGACAGCGGTCAGGATGTCTCTGTCCGCTGGAGAGTAGCTTTAAAGCCTGGGCTCTGGAGATTGCCCTCCTCTGTGGCTTTGCTGGGGAGATGCAGGGTTGGGGAAGATGTGATGAAGCAGCACAGGCTGCTGTTCTTTTTTTTCCACTCGTGGTGTTCAGTGGTGGCCAAAGGGTGGTCAGTGATGAACACTGGAGCATGCCGTCCCAGAAGGCTGCTCTTCTGCAACAGCCCCTGCTGATGCAGAGCTGCTATGGAGGGTGAAAGGCTCCTGGACTGTGGGGAACAGATGTGTTGGTTCAGATTAAGTACGTTCAGCTTGCCTTTTTTCTTCATTCCCCATCAGTGGGAATGGCTGAGCACTTTGTGAAGGAACCTCAAAGCTGGGGTCAGGCCAGCAACCAGTCCCAGACTGCCTTCATCCTATCTCTGCTGATGCACAGCTTTGCAGCTGGAGCTGGGAGCTGCCAGAGGAACCCAAATGGCAGCGTTTGCAGTGTGATTCTAAAGCTCTTACCTCTCCAGACAAACCTGGACACCCATGTCATGTTCTCATTCAGCTAGAAAAACAGTTTTAATGGAGAAAATCCAAGTTGTGTGATGTTTGGGAATTTGTGTGAGTTAGAGTCTTGCTTTTCTGCTCAGGAAAATGCCTTCATAGCTGCCTCCTCCTGAGGCCTGGGGCTCTGCTGGGAGGGGCTATTTTTGGCAGGACACAGAGCTCTGTGGGCTGTGCGGAGTGTTCCCAAGGGATGGAAGTGCTGGGCAATGCCAGAGCAAGTTGTGTCAGCGGCTGGACTTGCTCATAGGGGAAATGAGTTGTCCTTGTACCCCCACCCCTCCGGGCACCGTGGGCGCCCACCAGCACCAGGTGCTTCCTGTTTGGGCACAGGCTGACATTTTTGCTGGATGAGACACTTCTGCTGGAAGATGTGGAGCGTGTGACATCATTGGGAGATTCGGCTCAAACTGCGAATTGGCAGAATGAGCCCACCTGCCTGTGCGGGGAGAGGGACACGTGTGCCTGCTGTGCTCCCTGGGCACCAGCCTGCGAACAGCCATGCTGAGCCCAGCCTGGGGGGCATGGACTTACCCACCACCCCAGCTGGGCTGCGGCAATAATTACGGAAAAAAGAGGAGATGGAAGTGTTGGAGAGTGAGCCGGGAGTTAATACTTGCCAAGTGTGCATGTGCCCCACGGGAAAGGCTTGTGCCACCCATGGGGTTCCCCTGCAGTGTGGAGGAGATCAAGCAGGCGGGGGCTGCTTCCTCTGACAGCACTTCCGAGCTGGGAACTGGTAGGGAACAACCACCATGCAGTCATGGGGACACTCCATGGAAATGGCAACGGGCATGAGGTATCTCCCCACTGTGAGTTGAGATGATTCTGGATGGGGGGGAAACTGAAGCCCCACTTTGCAGAGCGGCAACTGTGATACGGAGCAGGGAGGTGGCAGAGCAGTGCCCAAGGTCCCCAGACTGCCCCAGTTCTGTTGCCATCTCCAGTTTGGGGCTAACAGTACTGTTCCTCTCAGCTTTTATTTTGTTTAGTATGTTTTGGAGATAGTTTCTTCCCTTGAAAATTGTGCTTTTGGGGCATACAGACTTGTGAAGAACAGAAAACCCAAAGAGTAAAAGTAGTTGGATTTTTCTGTCAAGATTTGCTAAATGAAACAATTTCTTTTTCTTTTCTCTGCATTGGTTGAAAGTTAAATAATCATACCAGCTGAGATAAAACCTGGCACTTTGCAAGGTTTGACATGGCTTGCTGCAGGGTAGCAGGAGGCAGCTGGGCAGCCTTGGTCACACATGGCTGCTGGTGGCCTTGGGACCAGAGCTGCCCCTGCAGCCACACTGTGGCCATTGGAAGCTTTGTGAGAGCAGTGGAGCAGCTGTGTCCACCGCATTTCTGTTTTTAAAGCAGCTCACATGTTATTCCCTCTTGATGTTATTTCAAGCCAGCACTCCCAGGAGTAGCTGCGGTAGGTGTGAGACCTCTGCCCGGCTCGGCAAAGCCAGCGTGGGTTTGCATCAGGCTGTTGTTGCCGAAGTGTCACCCGCCGGGGCTGCAGAGCTGTTTTGCTGCCTGAGCTCATTTATTTTTGCTCTCTCCTGCTCCCCTGTGCTTTGCACACAAGAGTCACCAGCTCCCCTAGAGCAGCTGGGAGCCTGCGGCTATTAAAAGTAGAGTGCTGTGCCCTCCCAATGTCTCCTTCCCCAGGGGCTGGCAGGCAGGTGCTTTCCTCTCCTGCTCAGATTCAGCAGCATCCCCTGGCTGTAGGCACTGTCTGCTGGGCAACCTGCAGCTGGGCTGGGTGGGGTGACACTGCTTCGAGCTGGTGCAGGTAGAAGCAGCAGCAGCAAAACTTGCTGCAGAGCAGGTTCTCTACCACACTGCAGGAGCACATTACTGTATCAAAGAGGGAAGAGGCTTTTCTGTCTACTTATGAAGGAAGGGGGATGGAGGCTGTAAGGGAAACAGGAGGGCTGAGCAAGTAGCTTGACAATGCACAGTCCAGTGCATTAACTCTGAAACCTACTGGCTGCAACGATGGCATATTGTTACCAGTCAGCCCAAATGTGTTGCTGTTGCAGTGGCAGGTTACAGATTTCGGAGATGAATTCTCTCCCCACCTCCCACCTAAATCAACCTGAACTGTAGAAAACACTCTACTGCCCTGCCACCAGATTCCTTTGTGCTCTTCTTTCCTGTCTTCAGGGCTTTGGGCAGAGCAGGCATAGGATGCAGGTTTGGGGTTGCTGCACAGGAGAATTTTCTCAAGCATGTGCTCAGGGTGGTGTTTTTGCAGTGCACTGCCAAGCCTGCCAGCCAGGAGAGGGTCACAGGGGTGGTGGGGGAGGCTGAACAGCGTTCCCGTCTCATCATCTGCCTCTTGTTTGCCTTGCAGGACTGCCCTCAGATCCTGCCTTCTACCCAGATCTACATCCCCGTGGGTGTGGTGAAACCCATCACCCTGACGGCCAAGAACCTACCCCAGCCGCAGTCAGGCCAGCGCAACTACGAGTGCATCTTCCACATCCCTGGCAGCACCACCCGTGTCACTGCCCTGCGCTTCAACAGCACCAGCATCCAGTGCCAGAACACCTCGGTGAGTGTGACGGGACCTCTCCTTGGCGTGGGCCTGTCTGTGGGCTGCTCCTTCCTGCCTGTCCCAGGACCATCCCAGCTTGTTGCATGGGCAGTTTTGCTCTCTTGTGGGCAGGTAACGAGGGTTTTTGTTGCTTGTGGGGTGTGAGGCGGACTCCCTGCCACTGCTCCTGGGTGCATTGGGAGGCTGCTTGGGGTTGTTCAAGATAGAGCCAATGCTGAAGCCACCAGGCTTTAGGAGCACTTCCAAGGAAATTTGGTTTGCAAAGCTGAAGAAAGTTGCCTGGACTGGAGCCAGCTGGGCCTGGATGTGCTGGAGCTCCCCCTGACACCAAGCTATCCCACTTTACAGGCGGGAAGGAGCTAACACCTCTGTGTCCCATTGCACACATGGAGCCCTCCACGTGCAGCTCTGCCTGCCAGCCCTGCAAGCACTTCCCCTCCTCCCCTGCAGTCTCTGTCTGTCCCTGATTTTACCAGCAGCTGCCTCCTTCCCCTGCCTGCCTGCCTGCCCTCCATCCCATGCTCCCTGCATCGCTCCCTGCCTCTGTGTCCTTGCCCCCTGCAGCCCTGTCGCGTCAGCTCTCTCCTGCATCTCTGCCTTCTCTGCCCTCTCCAGGCACCTCATCCCCTAAGTGGGAGGGGGTTTAGCAGCCCTGGGTGAGCTGTGTGTGTGCCTCTCGCTGTGCACTGTTCACGACAAAGCCATTCTGGGTGCTAATAGCCCCACCGGGAGCCGCCGTTGCTCAGCTCCTCAGCTGCCCACTGTGCTCTGCACCGACCTGCCCTCATCTGAATGGAGCCAGCCCCTCCCTTTGCTCTCCCATTTAATCCTTTTAAAATTTGTTTTTCATCTCTCATACTGTGAAAGCTCATTTGCAGCCTAACACCAGTGCTGATCCCTGCTCCCTTTGGTGGCACAAGTGACATTTAGAGGCCATTGAAGATGAGCACTGTCTCCCTCCCTCCTCCAGTGATCCCAGGGCTGCAGAGCCTTTGGACAGGAGGAGCATCCTGAGCCATTGCCTCCTGCCCAGGGCAGCAGTCCTGGGGGGATGCTGTGCAGCCAATCCAGCCTCCTGCCAGGTCTCCTCTGCCTGGAGCTGGCAGCTGTCTACTGCCCAGTTCTGTAGTGTGGGTTTGGCTGAGTTTATTCCTAAGCACTCTGGGATGTGTGTGCTGCAGGATGCTCCCTGTAGGGAAGTGCTGTGGCTGCACAGTGCTGACAGCAGCAGCCTGATGGCTCCTGTGGGGTGTTGGGGAGAGGTGCCTGCACCAGAGGGGAGCCTTTACATAATGGAGGTGGAGCTTGCAGAGAGGCTTGGAACGATGTGAACTCATTTCTCCCCTGTATGTTTTCAATTTGTCAAGCAGGAGGGAGAGTCTAAAGCACAATGCATTCCCTGTGTTTCCCAAGGGAATCCGTGGCTGCCAGGATTGGTGCCATGAGCTGCATGGCCTCTGCAGCTCTTCTCCAGAGGGATAAGACAGCTGTAACCAGCGCCTTATCCTGGGCTGACAGTGGTAGATGTTTGACCTGGAAATTGTCAGGGATGCCATGAAAACAGCACAAATTGTCAGAAAAACATATGTGAGGTGTTGTGAGGTGCATGGGGAGCAGGTAGCAGCAGCTCCAGGGGGCTGCAGCCTGGGGCAAGAGATGTGGCTTTTGGGTGCAGGATGGCTTCACAAAGAGAAAAAGAGAGTTTTAACTTCAAAGAAGCTGCTTTGGTTTCAGGGTCTGCTCGCCTGCTTTAATGTTTGAGGGCATTGAGCCAGGCTGCATTATGGTGTGGGGGATTCAGATTCACACTTGTGTGGTGTTTGTCTCCTTCGTGCCTTTTTGCAGTCCATCTGGCTGCTTGATAGTGCTTCAGGCTCTCCCAGCCATGGCCCAACGGCTTCTTCCATTGCACTTCATCCTTTGGGTTAGGATTTTGGTGTGGAGAACACTAGTGAGTGGAGAAAAAGTGAAAGGATGACATCTTCCTAGCCAGCAAGTGAAGGATGGATGCCAAAAGGCATTTAAGCATGCATTTTTTCCAGGAGTTCAGTGGGATCTAAACAAGAGGTTAAATACTCTGTGGAATTAGAGATGCTTTCCTGAATCACTGGTGAGTGAAAGGCTGGTGAATAATAAGTCAAGCCCCTTAAAACTCTTTGTCTTTTGTTTTAGTGCTTGTCAAACTCCAATGACTTGTTAGCACTTTGAAGAAAGGACATCTTGGTTAAATATTCAGCAGTCCATTCATTAAGGTCTGCGTGTTGACTATAAACATAATTTGAAACATTCAATAGATCTTTGGCAAACTCAAGGGGGACCAGCTCTGCTATTCCCCAGCATCCCAGGCCATACACCAAGCCGAAAGAACCTTTTCTGCCTCCTCACTTTGGTCTCTTTCTGCTCTTCAAGAGGAAAGCAACCCTAATGGTTTTCCGCATATATTGTAAAGATGCAAAAAGGAAAGACAAGCCTAACTAGGAAAATGAAGATCTTTGCCAATAAACTATGTTTTTGCGAATTGATTGCTTTTAATCTTCTGCAGGCAGACTTGTCTGGGCTTGGTCTTTGCAGCAGAGGGTGGAGAAATGGTCACCTGTCTTAATGCATAAGGTGGATGCCACTGAGATTCATTTTCAAAATATCCTTGCCTTTGCCTATTCTTTCCCATGTGACATCCCTCAACAGGGCTCATCCTCCTGATTGCTGCAAAAATGAAACAGTTTTGCAGTGAAAAGCGCCACAGTCCTGAATCTGCACTAATGCTTATAACATTGGACTTGATCTGATTTAGTTCTGGCCTATGCAAAATGCCTACAGGTGTTTCTCACTGTCAAGGGTTTGGTTTTTTCTCTCTAAAACGTTCTTCTTAAGCCTAAATAGCCCCAGAGCTCCTGTTTCCCTTTAAATACATAAATAGGAAGAACCCCTGATCTCTTTCTCATGAGCTTGTTGTCTCAGCACTTTAAATTAAGCGTCATGCCTCAGTTATTTCCCTTTCTTTTTAACCAAAGCCCTGTGTGGTGAGGAGCAGCTGTGTCACCTCACTGGCTCCCTTTTGGCTCCTTTCTTGCCAGTGCCTCTGGCATGGAGAGCCCACCTTGCCCATTGTTTCTGCTGTGGCTGTGGAGGTTCCTGCCCTCTGGCCAGACTCTGGTTGGGGTGTTCACTCTAGAGTGAGCATGATTGCTGGGACAAGGTGATGTGGGTGCAGAGCAAGCTGGGCTTGCAGAGTGGGCACATGTGTGCTACCCCAGCGTGGATGCTCAAGCTGAGCCCCAAGTGTGGATGCTGCGGAGTGAAGTAAGACCTCTCAGATTTATGTTTTCTGGGTATTTTTTTGTTGCTGTAGAACCTGGGTGTTGCTCTGACATATTCCCAGGGTCTCAGGTTCTCACACCCTGCTGGATTTGAGGCAGAAGGAATGCAAGTGAAGAAACTTGTGTGTGATGGGGGAGGAAAGGAGGAGATCCATGTGAAAAGAGAAAAAGGAGATGCAGAATCAGAGGCTGAGCGTTACTGTCAAGTTGTGCTGTTGTGTGGATGATGGTATTTTACTCGGCCCAGGGTATATTTATAGAGGAACATAAATCATACACACATGCCCTGATCTGAGCACTGCAGACCTCCAGTATATGTATCTCTAATTAACCAGCCATGGAGAGGGAAGCAGAATTGGAGCCCACAGCCCCAGCTCCGTTCGCCAACAAAACCGTGCTCTCCGTCCTAGCGGTGCCTACATTTATCTTTCCTGCAGCAGTGTTTAAAGTGAAAAGGGAGTATCAGGAGAGTTTGATAGGATCCAATTAAATTCCAGCAGATAAAATAATGATGAATTGCAGTTGAGCCCTGGCGAGACGCAATGTACATTATTGCCGTCCCTGTAGTGCGGGGAAGGAGTTGAGGTCATCAACTACAGAAAAATAGGACACAGCTGCAGCACAAGCGCTCCTCCAGAAATGCAGCCCCGGGGGATGGTGCATGTGGGAGTGAGGGGGGTTGCACAGGAAATTTGGATGTGTGGGTTTGCTTGCAGAGGAGCAGCCCCTCCGCTGCCTTCCCCAGGGATGGGCTGGGCAGGTTATGGCTGAAGTGGGATGGATGCCCTGTGGAAAGGGGTGTGATGGCTGTGGGGCTGCCCTGCCTCCTCTGGGCTGAGGAGGGCTAGTGCCTTGTCCAGTTGGCGTGCGATTTGCAGGAGCATCCTGAAGCGCATCTCAGCACAATCTGCCCACGGATTTGGGGTGTTTCCTGCTAGCTGCAGCTGTGTCCTCTGTGTGGTTCCCTGGAGGCACCTTCTCAGAATGCTGAATCTCTCATCCCAAGGGAAGCTGGGTAGCTGTCAGTGCCTGTTGCTGCTAGCTGGTGAGTGTGTGAGCAGTGGACTTGCTAGAATCAAAAGTGGGACTTTCAGGGCAGGTGAGAGCCACAGCCCTTGTTGTGCTGGGCTGGTGGCATTCCCCGCATGGGGGCAGGGTGGATGTGAGAATTGGAGATGTGAAAAAAACGTGAGGTCAGTGGTTGTTACTTGGGAAGATGCCGGAGATAAGTTTTGGGTGAAGAGCCTTGAGAAAGGCTTAGTGAGGAATTCTCTTGCCTGAACTGCATCTCTGCAGAAGGAGACCTTGCTGGGAAGACCAGTATCCAGGTGGGTGAGGCTGAAACATGCTCCGTCCTCTCTTCCACATTTGCCTTGTAAGCTCTTCAGGGAGGGACAGGGAGGCTGGCTGGGTTAGGCAAGCATCCAGGCAGTTCTCCTCTCGGTTGCTGACTCTCTTGATGACATCTTTTCTCCCATCCCCTTCTGTGGGCTGTGCTGCATCAGAACACATCACTTTTGTGCACTGTTGGTTTGCTGTCAGGCTGTGCCTGTTGTTTTTTGCTCCCAGAGCAAACATCCCTTTCCCGTAGCTTGTCCTCATAGAAGTTGCCAAGCCAAACCATCCTTTGGCACAGCTGGGGGTCCTGGGAACCTCTGTAGCGTGAAAGATGGTCTGATAGCAGGACTGCCTGGGTAGGTGCATTCCCCCACTCGCACCCATCCTGGCCTACTCTCCTGCTGCTCATCCCAGTCTGCTGCCAGCCACTGGGATTGATTAACTGGAAGGTTAATAACAGTTAAGTGTTTAATGGATGTTTAACACCATGTTAGCTCCGAACAGGGAGGAGCCAGCATGATAGAACCTGTTGGCTGTCTGTGAGCTCTTTTTTGGATCCCATAGGATGGACAGCTTGGTAAGCACTCCCTGCCTGATCCCCACCAGCTGTGGGGCCTTCAGGGCTGGAAGGTGGCTGCTGCTTTACTTGGATGCTGCCACCTCCCTGGCTGTGGCTGTCCCTGTGGGTGGAGAGGCCACTTTTGTGCTTACGCTACAGCAAGAGCTGTTGTGAGGAGACCTTTTGGAAACACCTTTCAAAATTCGAGATGCTTTGGAAATTAGAGAGGGATCTGATGGATCTCCAAGTCCCGAGAGGCCGAGCCCGGAGCCCCTGCAGCTGCAGCTCCTGCCTGTGTGCAGCCAAGTCCTCACTCCAGCTCCAGCATCCTACGGGGACCAGGAACAGTATCCAAGCCACAGACCCACTGCTGTCTCTGCAGGGCAGGTTAGAGGCTGCTGACAGACACGCAGACGCCGAGAACACATTTTTCATTGATATCTGTGTTCCCTTGGTGATCCCACACTTTAAACACCAGCTGAGGCAACGACTCCTGCTCTGCCACTTCCCTTCACACAGTCCTGTGCTCCCGCTGCTCCTCGCTGTCCGCTCCAGCTCTCTGCCACAGCAAAGTCAGCATCCTTAGTGCTATGTCCTTTCCCAGAGGCAGACAGTCTCTCATGCAATTGGCCTCTTGCTGTCTCAGGACTGGTGCATGAAGAGTTAATGTTCTCCCTTCCTCTCCCCCTATTCTTCTTCCTCCAACCCACCTCCCAGAAGAACTAATTTCCAAAAGCAGCCGGGGCAGAGAGATGCAAATAAGTGTTTTGGACAGCTGCAGGCTGGATGCCTTCCCGAGATGCCAGGGCCCCAAATGAGACATGTCAGAGTACAAATTGAAAATGCCAATTTCACTTACGCTGCCACGTGGCTCGTCACAGCTAAATTCTGCTCTGGCATTGCCACCACCCTCCCCAGCATGTGCTCCCTCCTCCTACCAGGGAATGGTCTCTGCTCACTGCTATGGGTCTGGCCAGCTCCTCGTTGTAGTTTTGTTGAGGATATCCTTGAGTGGGAGTAGTATAGGGCAAGGTGAATAGATCTGGACTCCTAGCCAAGTTCTGGCTTCTTCTTCCCAGGCCTGGTGACAGGAATGTTACTGAGAGGCCCTGGTGGTAGATGGTGCATGGTGGAGATCTGGTGAAGGTCATCTGAGCAAACACGATGAGAGGTGCCATGTCTGGGGGGTTGTGTTGGGGAGTAGTGGGGCTCCTGTAGAGAGGAGATGGTGGTGGAGCTGTTGGATTCGCAGCTGAGTGTGTTATGTCTGACAACTGCTGTGTATGACTGACCAGCAGCAGCCTTCCTCCCTGGGGAGGACTGTGTTTTGGGATCCTCCACCCCATCATTTGGGTGAGGTGGCTTGTGGACAAAGGATCACCACCAAAAAGCTGTAATGGAGGACCAGGCTTGGCTCTCATTGGCACCCTGTAGTGCTGAGGGAGGGATGTGTTGCTGTAGCCAGGTATCACACTGAGCGTGTGCCCCATTTTGGTGCTGTGTCTGATGCTGGACTGGTGATGCTGCCTGTGTGGGAGAGACTCAGCACAGAAGGGACCAGCTTTGATGGTCAGGTGAGAAGAGCGAAGTGTTGTTTTCCTGGGCACATTGTCTTCCTTCATGGGCCACATCCCTGGGCCCTGTGGAGGGGTCAAGTAGAACAGACCCACTGGAGAGGTTCCTGTGTGGGGCAGCAGCTGAGGCATTGTTGAAGGAGATGCTGAGGCCACCTCTTCTTGGTACGGCCTGGGGCTGTGAAGGGTGGTGCTGGGACTGGCTGGAGGTGGTGGCAGGGCTGTGGCCAGTCCGTGGCCGGGTGAACCACTGCCAGTGCGTCCGCCGCTCTCTAACAAACTCCAGCAACCCATGAATCATTCATTTAATCTCTCCTGACACGCCTGTCATTTTCTCAGGCGAGGAGCGGGGAATCTCTTGCTGAAGGAGGTCATTAGCTGTCAGGGATGGTTCCGAATGCCTTCCTGCCTCCGTATCGATTAAACCTCTTTGTCTGCGTGCAGGGGCTTTGCAGGGAATATTGATGGTGCTGCTGGGCTGGGACTCAGGTGTTGGGGCAGGGGAGAGGGGTCTCGTGGGGAAAAGGTGCTGGCCAGGCTGGAAGGAGAAATGCAGGTGGATATGTCTGGACAGCAACAGGTCCTAGGGCCTGGGTTTCGGGTCCCCTGAAGCTGGGGGGCATAGGATTCCCTGGTGTCACCTCCCTACATGGAAACTCACGGTGGTGGTTCCAGTCCTGAAATGGAGTGCAGCCAATGTCCAAGCACAGTGTGGAACTGGGAGTGTGGTGTGGAGGGGAGGAGTACTCTCTCCTGAGATCTTTCTGAGGGCTGGTGTGGCACTGGAGTGGTCCTTGGCTCTGTCCCACCCACAGTGATGTGGCCACAGCTTTATGTCATTTTGTTAAGGGTGATGGGGCTGGAGGGGACTGTGAGGGACATCCTCCCACTGGCTGTCAGGGGTGACTCTACTGAATCCACTCCTGTGATGTGCCCAGCCTGTCCTCCCCAAGCGTCACTAGTGATGACCATAATCCCAAATACCCAACTGAGCATCCCTGGAGTGGGGAGGACATGGGCGAGGGCTTGGGAGCCTTGTAGGGAGAAGTACATCTGTGCTGCAGAGGCACCATCTGTTTCTTCCTCTTCCAGCAGCAGCAGCTTCAGATATTTGAGTTGAGGTGCATTGGATCTATTTACAAACCCTCTGTTTTGCTGCTTTATCTTTGTCAGTCCAGCTCACTGGTTTCATGTGCTGTGACTGATGCTTTGATGAGTGGCTGTCAGACCTGTTTGTTCCTAGCCAGCACGTCCCAGCCAGGACCCCATTCCTCTCCTCTGGGCTGATGGGAGACATCCGTGTAACGGGATTGTATGTCTCTTTATGCCCCTCACCACCAGGAAATTTTGCCTCAATAATTAACAGGCTCTGCCTCCTTCTGTTTCCTCCTGCAGTATTTCTATGAAGGGAATGACATCAGTGACTTGCCCGTCAACTTGTCTGTGGTCTGGAATGGGAACTTTGTCATTGACAACCCCCAGAACATCCAGGGTGAGTGAGGGATGGGACGGGACCTGACCCAGTGCCCCCTCAGCCTCCAGCCCACCCTGGCTCTGACCATAGTTTGCACCAGTGCTTTGATGGGTTGCTAAACAAGAGGCTTTTTTCCAAGAAGCTTTGGGAGGCACTCTACTTTGGTGTCGAGTTCAGGATGCTACTGCCTCCTGCCTGTGGGGGTTTGTCCCACTGGGAGTTGGTGGGAGGGGGCAAGAGCAGGTGCCTTTTTTCCCCCAGAACCTTTGCCCATGGGCTGGGGGGCTCGTACTGACCCTGCCCTCCTCCTGCCTTTGCAGCCCACCTGTACAAGTGCTCAGCGCTGCGGGAGAGCTGTGGTCTGTGCCTCAAGGCCGACCCGCGCTTCGAGTGCGGCTGGTGCGTGTCGGAGCGGCGCTGCTCCCTGCGCCAGCACTGCCTGGCCTACGAGAGCAGCTGGATGCACGCCAGCAGCGGCAACAGCCGCTGCACTGACCCCAAGATCACCAAGGTATGTGGGCATGGGTGGGTGGTGATGCCCTGTGCCGAGGGACTGTGATGGGGGATGGAGATGGGGATGTGGATGGGGCTCTCCAGTGGCTGCTCACAGCAGCCAGATCTACTCGATGTTTAGTACTTGAGTGTTTTTTGTCACCACTTTCATTTCCAAGGCTAAAGTCCTCTCTCCACCACTCCCATGCTCTGGGCTGTCTGGCTCATTTCCAAAATTCCAGCCGCTCCTACACATGACTGAGGGATCCAGGAAAGTTACAGGTTTCTTCTTGTGTTGCCATGTGCGCTGGGGCCAGTAGTTCATCATCATCACCCATTTCCCTGACAGCTTTTATGACCTTTGCTTATAAGATTGTGTATATTAATATTCACATGCCTGTTGGGCTAGGATCCAGGTTCACAAGGAGGGACTGGTGGGTATTTCAGCTGGATACCTTCTGCTTATCCATGGCTGACCAGGCCTCGATGGTGTTAATTACTGGAGTCTTAGCACAGGATCTGATCTGTTTGGGTTTCAGTGCCTTATCTGATGGAGGCTGGAAAGGAGAGTCTTGGCTTTTCCGAGTGCGTGCTGCCTGCCTCTCACACAGATGGGCCCTGCAGTGTGCTGCATGGCAGCCATGTGGAGAGGGGGAGGAACAGCCCTGCTGGGCACGTCCCTGCCTCCAAAGAGCCCTGCCTGCAAGAAATACTGCCTGCAGAGTTCCCTGGGTCTGGTGGAGTGCTGGCAGGAGAAGGGATCCATTCCTGAGGAAGTGGGATCAAGCCTCAGAGCCTGCATCCCTACATGGAGGTCTGCTGTTTTGTGCAGAGCTGCAGGGCTCCCTGTCAGCTTCCCACTGTGCCCAGGCTGAACTTCCTGAATCCAGACCTTTAGGGATGATGGGAGTGGAGAATGCTGTGGGCAGGTCGTGGCCAGGGTGGCCTTGCTGTAGGCTGTGCCCTTGCCCTCTTGTGTTCAGGTGACCAAGGCTGCAGGCGTTTACACAGACACCACTCACAGCAGCTGCCCAGCAGCTGATGGTGCCCAGCATTGGTAACAGTAGTTGGTCCAGAGCTGATGGTAACAGCTCTCCCACCCTTAATCATGAAATTTTACAGTAATTGCAGGTGCAGCAGGAACAGATCTGTTAGCAGGTGGGCTTGACCTTGGCATTGCTCTGCATTAATGCCCTGGCAGGTGACAGTCGGTGCGGATGTGCAGTAGCTGTTGGTGTGATGCTGCTCCTGTAGCCTGCCTGCTCCCTGCTGCCTCCCACTACTCCAGTCCCACGTCTGTGCTGTGGGCATGCTTGCAAGTGGTCCAGAGAAAAGCCTAGTGCAGAGAGGGCAGCATGGATGGGCTGATGGGGGAGAAGAGTTTCCTACAGTGGTTTCATGAGGAGGTGGAGCCTCCTTCCTGCCCAGCTCACCGGAGTGCAGGTGTCTTCATGAGTGGTGGGGCTGGGCTGGGAGATGACCATGATTCTTCACCCTTGGAGTGAAGAATCACTTACTCATTTTTCAGTGGTGGGGACAAGCCCCTTCCAAACCTCTGTGGTGTCTTGCCTAGTGCTCACTGTGACCCTCAGAGTGACATCTTTTCCCTTGGGAAGGGGGTACCCCTTGGCCTCTGCACCTCCTGGCTGTGCTGTGGCCACCAGAGCTGAGAGCAAGCCAACTGCTTGTACCCGCTGGAGCCGTTTGCTTGTTGATGTAACAGGACCCTATGAAACCAATTAGGAGAAAGGCAGCATTGTTTGTTGGGGCCAGGGGTCCAGAGGTGGAGGGGTAAAAGGGAGGGTTGAGCAGCTTCTGCTCTCCTCCGCAGCTCCCCCCTCCCACACACCTTGTTTAGCTGTGACCTCCCTGTGCTGGGTGGCCAACGATGTCATTTCATTCCTGGGCTCCTTTCTCCCCGAACGCATGTCCCTTGTCAGCTTTGCTGCAGAGGAGGAGGAATCAAACATGCCAGAGCAGCTTTTAACACTCATTTTGAAACACCAAACAAACAGCCGCTGCTTGCCTTCTGCCCCACCAGAGCTTTATTTAAGGGGAAGACCCAACCTGATGCTCGCTGCAGCTGCTAGAACGAGTTCCAATCCCAGACTTGGGCAGGGGCTGAACAAAGTTTAGGCAAACAGTGGCTCCCCACAGCCCTGGAGGGTTTTGTTGCTGTGTAAATACTGAGCTGTGGCTGCCTCAGAGCTGTGACATGACCCAGAGCTCAGGCACCAGTTCTAGCTGTGATGCTGGCCTGGGACATGTCCTGCAGGATGCCTGTGTGCAAGGGGACTGGGTACTCCTGAGTACGTGTGTGCTGAAGGTCACCAGCCCAGTGCGAATCCAGAGGGCAGAAGTTAAGCCCAGCAGCAATGGCTGTAGTGGGACTGCACAGAAGCAGCCCCTGGCTCCATGCATCCCATCAGGGTTGATGATGTGAACAGTGTCCACTGCTGCATGTTTCCCACCCTCAGCTCATCTGCTTTTCCTTGCTGTGGAGATGATGTTCAGGAATGAGCCCTTCACGAGGAGGAGGAGCAGGAGGAACCCTGGGAACCCTGGCTCAGGTCCCAGGGTTGCAGCTGCCCAGATTTGCCAAGAATGCAAAGAGCTTACACGTGCTTGGTCGTGACTTGAGCCTGTCCAGGAGCTGGGCTTAGTGCAGGCAGAGGTGCCTGCCAGTGCTAGAGGGGATCTCAGCCAGGAGAGCAGAGGAAGCCATCACCTGCAACAGGACCATCCCCTCTCCTGGGTCAGGGTGTGATTTCTTCCTGGACTGACCTGGCCTGCATTCCCCTCTCCCTCTCCTGCTACCTGCAGCTGCCTTCTCCCCTGCTGTGTCTTCGTGTGACTGGGGACCCAGCTGTGTCCCTGGGCCCACTTGGGGCATGCAGCTCTGCCATTCATCCCAGTTAGTGCTGCAGGTGAGCGCTTGACCTTGGGGCCAGCAATCACTGATGTAAAACTGCCTGTAATTGCCTGGTTGGAGGCAGTGTCCCCACATACCTTGGAACAGGGCCCACACCTCTGTTCATCCCTCATCCTGCCACTGTCTATCAGGCCACAGCTGTCTGCTTTATTGGGCATCACCCTGGTAAATGAGGCATGGTGCTGTGGTGAGGTCCCCTCCCTTCCCAGCCGGCCTCAGCAAAGGGTTTGCTGGGGAAGGGAAATGCATTTCCCCCCTGCCTGCCATTTCACCTCTGCAGGGACCTGTTGGTGATGCTTTCTCCTTTGAGGACATCTTGGACATGGGAATCTCATCCCTGGGCACCTGGGACCTGGCCAAAAGCCAGGCACATCCGAGGGCTTCCTTGCCGGTTCAGCTGGAGCCATGGCTGATGCTGGCCTGTATCCTTCAGCTCTTGTGTCCTTGTCACCTAGGAAATGGCTGTGTCTGCAGCAGGGTGTCCATATCCCAGCCCTCTGCTTGGACACATCTCATATCTCCTGTCTTGTTCCTGGGGGGATTTTGTGGATACAGCTGTCAGTGGGGATGTCTTTCCCGCTCTGTGGGCAACTTACAGATGTGCTGGCATTTCTCATCACCTATCTGCTCCTTGCTGCTTGTAACAGCCCAGCTGCCTGGGCTGCAGCCTGCCCGAGTGAGGTGTCCCTGCGGCTCTGCATCCTTGTGACAGACCATGCTCTCTCCTAGTTGTTCCCTGAGACTGGCCCCAGACAAGGAGGGACCCGCCTGACCATCACTGGCGAGAACCTAGGCCTGAAATTTGAAGATGTTCGCTCTGGTGTCCGAGTGGGCAAAGTGATGTGCGTCCCCATCGAGAGCGAATACATCAGTGCTGAGCAGTAAGTGCCTGGTGAGGGATGGGTGTGCTCCAAATCACCTCAGGAGGGTTAGGGACAGCAGTGATGGTGTGGCTGCAAAAGACATGGAGCTGAATGGGCTGAACTGGGAGGGAAGTACCTGCTGGTTATGGTTGCTCTGGGAGGAGCTCAAAGGCTTTGGAGAAGCTTCTCTGAGGGCTGGCAGTGTCAACTGCCACCACCTTGGTTTCTCATGGATCTGCTGGTACCTGAGACCTTTGCTTGGCACAGGGAGTGTCTTGGTGCCAGGACACTGAGTTTCTTACTCTCATCTCTTAGGATTGTGTGTGAAATCGGAGATGCCAGCCTGAGCAAGGTGCATGAGGCACGCGTAGAAGTGTGCATCCGCGACTGCACGCCCAGCTACCGGGCCGTATCCCCCAAGACCTTCACCTTTGTGGTAAGCCTCATGCTGAGGACAGGTCTGTCACCTCAAGAAGGAGGTGATGCTGGGTGGTTTTGGGTGGTTTTCTGGCTGAGTTGGAAAATTTGCCATCATTTTCCTGAGGGGCAGGCAGGGATTCTCTGGTCAGGCATTGAGTCATGATGATTGAATTTCTCCAAGGTTGCCACTGTGCTGCCTCCCCACTGTCCTGCTGGCACTGCCAGGCCTTAGTACTGTGCCTGGCTGCTGTATCACAGGTGCCTCTCCTCTGTGGCCGTGTCACCTGGTTGAAGCTGCCTGGGGATGTGGGTTTCAGTTCCCAACCTGTCTGACTCCAGGAATGCCCTTTTCCTTTGACAGACGCCCACTTTCTCCCGTGTTGTCCCAGCCCGGGGTCCTCTCTCTGGTGGCACCTGGATCGCCATCGAAGGCACCCACCTCAATGCCGGCAGCAACGTCTCCGTGACCATCGGTGGACGGCCCTGTGCTTTTTCATGGTGAGGGGCACAGAGGGTGGTGGAGGATGGGCAATAGGCAACTTCGAAGGCAGTGGGAACCCCAGACAGAGCAGGAGCCAGAAGCCTGGGTTAGGAAGCCAGGAGGTACCATGGGAGCCAAACCCCCTGGGTGGCCAAAGGTGTCTCCTCTTGAAACCTCTGTGTGTCAGAGGCTGCAGGAAGCGCCCTAAGAACAGAGATTTTTCTCTAAAAGCACAAAGCCCTGAGGCATGAAGTGGATAATTTTTAGATTAGGGATGATAATGGAGCGGCTCTTTAAATATTTTCCTGCGGTAATTACTGGTTATCAGCCCTAATCGCTGCTGTTTGCAGCCGCTGCACGATGGGAATGTTCAGGAGCTGCTCAGTCTTTCCCGGCTGCCTTTTGTTTCATTTCTTGGATTTTCATTTTTTCTTTTTTTCCCCCTTTCTCTCTTTACCCCCCAGCTGTTTCAGAAGGGGAGAGGAGCTGGGTCAGGGGGCTTCTGGGCAGCCCTGGCCCCTGGCTGCCCTGGCCTCCCTCCTGCCCAGGCACTGACAGGTTGTGCATTTCTGCCCCAGGAGAAGCGCCCGTGAGATTCGGTGCAGGACCCCCCCAGGGCACACCCCCGGCGGCTCCCCCATCCTCATCAACATCAACCGGGCAGAGCTGAGCAACCCAGAGGTGAAGTACAACTACACAGAGGACCCCACCATCCAGAAGATTGATCCTGAATGGAGCATCAACAGGTGAATTGCAAGGAGCTTGTGGGATGCATGGGAGACTGTTTCCCATGCGGATTTCCGCTCCTGATGGGCACATCTCAGTGCTGTGATAACTGCCAGGCTGCACTCCAGAGATGTGGCAAGAGGCGTGTGAGCAATGGCTTGGCACCAGGGCCCTGCTAACTCCTGGCCTACAGTGCTCAGCCTGGCAGGGGGCAAGAGCAGAGAATGCTTTGGATCTGCTTAATTTCAGCTTGACATTTGGCAGCGGCAAATAAAATTAAAATATTTCCCATCGGGGGATTTTTTTGAAATGTTTACATATTTTTCTAAAAGGTTTGAATTGGCTGGAGAGGAGGCGAAGGAATCTATTAAGAGCTGGTGCCAAGGGAAACCTTCCCCAGGCTATTGATGAGGAGTGAGCTCCCAGAGGGATGGCTGAGGTCTCTGGGACCACAGGGCTTTTTGCACCAAGTCATGGAGAAAACTTGGCAGAGTTCAGCCTGTCCTGTTACTCTCTGCCTCTGTGGTGGAGAAAGGGTGGCAGAGAGGAGCTTGTACTTCTTGGAATGCTTTCCTGTTGTGAATGCTTAGTTGTCTTTAGCTTGGGAGCCATTTTCAGATGCTAAACCTGCACACAGGGTGGGATGTCAGTGTTAATTAACAGATTTTATATCTCTAGTTGGCCTTTGGGTCAGCTGAAATGATTTGACATTGGTGCATGCCAGATCCTGCCAGCCATGCAACATATGGGTGGGATAAGAGATCCCTGGGGCATGGTGGCTCACCCAGGCTGGGGCAGATGGGCATCTGGCTGGAGATGATGGCTGCTTCCTTCCTAGAACTGGGGATCCAGTGCCAAACTGCCTTTCCTAACCCATTGTGTCCATATCTCTAGTGGTGGGACATTGCTCACTGTGACTGGCACCAACCTGGCCACCATCAAAGAACCCAGGATCCGGGCCAAGTACTGCAGCTCTGAAAGGGAGAACGTAAGTGGTGCTGGCTGGGGCTGGGGGCAGAGCACAAAGAGGAGGGATGCTGTCTCTGTGCAACGCAGGGCAGAAAGTGCATCCCTTGCCCTTCAGGTGTGATGGTCTGGAGAGGCTGAGGTGTGGGGGCTGCTGCCCCAAAGAGAGGCACCTCTCTCTGCAGAGCCTCCAGCCAGATGCTGTCAGGAGACGGTTGAGATCTCAGTGTTCAAAACTGGTGGGAGTTTTGTGGGACATCTATAGGATATTGACAGAAAGAGTCCATCCCCAGTGACATCTTGCCTGCCACCCCTTGCACATCCATTGTAGATAGGAGTCTGTCTCTGCCCTGGGGTGGGATGTGATGCCTCTTGATAGAACAGAACAGGAGATTCCAAATCTAAACCCTGTGTCCAGAGCCACTGCTTTCAGGAGATCCTTGTGGGGTCTGATCCTGACCACCTTGTTGAGAGTGGGTCTGACCTTGTTCCGTGCCTTCTGCAGAACTGCACCGTCTACAATGACACCACCATGGTGTGCTACGCTCCCTCCATTGACAACCCTGTGCGGAGCCCTCCCGAGCTTGGCGACCGCCCGGATGAGATTGGCTTTGTCATGGATAACGTCCAGGCCCTGCTGATCATCAACACCACCAATTTTGTCTACTACCCAGACCCTGTCTTTGAGCCGCTCAGCCCCACAGGGATGCTGGAGCTGAAGCCCAGCTCTCCCCTCATCCTCAAGGTAAAGAGTCTGCACCTGGGGGCAGAGGTAGGGACATGTCCCTCTGTGGAGGTGGCATTCTGTCTCTCCTGGAGCAAAGATTTTGCTGTGTGTTGGGTTTTTTTAAGCATTCCCCATTGCATGAGAACTGACAGTCTCATTCTTTGTTCCCTCAAAGGGCAGGAACCTGCTCCCGCCGGCTGCTGGTAACTCCCGCCTCAACTACACAGTGCTGATCGGAGACACTCCCTGCACCCTCACGGTCTCTGAGACACAGCTCCTCTGCGAGTCCCCCAACCTCACTGGCCAGCACAAAGTTACAGTAAGTGCTGACACTGGTGCCTTTGCTCCTTGTGTCTCATGTGTCTCAGAATTTCAGTCTTTATCCCAGCACCAGCCCTGCTGTGTGCTTGTCCTTGAATGAGGACCAGATAGTAGGTGTATGTGCAGGAGTGTCCTCAGGAGTCATCTTCCTGCTCCCTAGGCATCCCTCTTCCTAATTACATGTTTGGTAGGACCAAATACTTTGTCACCCTCCTGCACACTCAGCTTGGTGTTCCTGTGCCATGGCTGGTGCTGGGTGCAAGGTGGGGGGGATTCCCACCTCTCCTCCCCAGTGCTGGCAGATGCTGCAAGGCAGGCTCCTTTGTGGGGTTGTAGCGCAGCAGTGCTCGCGCTCCAGGACTCTGCCATGTTAAAAGGGACCCAGCAAAGTCCTCCCCAGGCTCCCCATCTATGGGGGAACTCGCTTAACATCCCATCTGTTACTGTAATGTTGTCTGAATGAGACATCAAACTCTCTGCCTGCTCTACGTGCACTGGCAGCAAGTGTGCTGCATGCCATTAAAGTGCCTCGCACTGCTCCGGACCAGCCCCTGCCATACCTACATTTTTCCACATCCTTCATGCCACGGGCTGGGAGTCACGCCCCAGTTCCCAGCATGGTGGGCACAGCAGGGAGGGCTACCTGTGGCACGTATTCCCTGACAGCAGGTCCATTTTTTCCCCTGCCGTGGTGCAGATCAAGGCTGGAGGGTTCGAGTTCTCACCAGGGACACTGCAGATCTACTCAGACAGCCTGCTCACCCTGCCCGCCATCATCGGGATCGGTGGTGGCGGTGGCCTGCTCCTCCTCATCATCATCATTGTCCTCATTGCCTACAAGCGCAAGTCCCGGGATGCTGACCGGACCCTGAAACGCCTCCAGCTGCAGATGGACAACTTGGAGTCCCGGGTGGCCCTGGAGTGCAAAGAGGGTGAGGGATCCCTTTGCCATCAGCATGGGGGTCTTGGGGTGTTTCTTACTGCTCCAAGGCTCAGTGTGCGCCTGCGCTTTCCTTACTGCCTTTCAGAGAGGGAATGGGAATGGGCAAAGCTGCTTTGTCAGTGGAAGTGAACTCATTTTAGGTGGGATTTTGGGGATTTTTCCAGTTAAGAAATTCTCCATTTCTCCAAGTGGGAGAAAAGAGAGCAAGCAGGGTAGCGAAGGCTTGCTGTGAGTGGGCAGTGGATCTCTCATTATGTGACAGACAGATGCTGTGAAATTGGACAGAATTCCTTGTATGATACTGCTGATAAAACCTAATTGCCCATTATCCCCCTGAGCTGGCTCCAGAGGCCTCGACCCTGCCAGCCACAGCCACAACCGACCTGGATGCTGCGAATGAAGCAGGCACCAAGAACAAGATAATAAAAAGGGGAAAGAAAGACAAACCCTTTGCTCCCCCAAGTCCCCATCCATCCATATGCCGATGGATGGCACTGGTGACAGGGAGAGGGGAGGGAGCTGGTGGAGGGAATGGTGTCTTGTCTTCCACAGCTGGCAGATAAAAGGATCTGCTTTTAATTAAAAGGCACAATCTCTTCCCTGCCTTTTCTCTTTTCTAGTCCCGCTAGTTACAGATAAGATAGCACGCCTTTCAAGCTGACGGTTTGTTTTTTCTCATCAGACTGACGAGCCTGCAGTCCTCTGCTTGGCTTTCAGCTCCCTTTAAAGTACTGTTAATTTGATTTTTCTGAGGGTTTTCTCCCCTCACCCCAACCTCATTCTCTCATGCATTCCCAGGACTCTTCTCCCATCAGCTTTTCCCTGTAGGTGCAATTAAAGGTTCAGGAACCCCCTGGATCATGTTCCCCTGGGAATTACTGCTGCCTCTGCTGGGATCGGGAGGTTCCGGGGTGGGTGGGTTCAAGCTCTTCTCTCAAGTAGTATTTAGGTCAAAAAGAAAAAAGGGCAATCTTGTGGTTTAGGCTAACGTTTTCCACAAGAACCTCTGTTTTTGTTAAAACCTTGCTGTTCCCCCTGCCCCCAGCATCCCTGGGAGGCTGCAAGTGCTGGGCAGGGGGAGATTTGAGCCCCCTGGGACCTCGCAGTTCTGTTCCCAAATCTGCCACTTCTTTCATTCTGGGGATGTCATCCTCACACTCTGCAGCTCAATTTCTCCATCTGTGAGATGGGACAGCAATCGCAGCCTGCCAGGAAAAGGAACGCTGAGAATATTCACACCTTGGGAGGGGTCCACCCGTGGTATGCTGGGGGTGTGTTGAGGGGCTGAGTGCCAGTGCTGTGTGCTGAGACTGCAAGATGCATTGTTTAATTCTGCCTTTCCCACCTCAGCCTTTGCTGAGCTACAGACAGACATCAACGAGCTGACCAATGACCTGGATGGGGCTGGCATCCCCTTTCTGGATTACCGCACCTACGCCATGCGGGTTCTCTTCCCAGGGATAGAAGACCATCCTGTGCTGAAGGAGATGGAGGTGTGGGTCTGTCTGTCTGTCTCTGTTGTGTTTCACATTGGGAATGTGCCCCTGCACGAGGCCCTGTGCCTCTGGACTGGAGAGATGCTTTGATTGGATGCTGGCATCTCTCCGTGGTGCATCTCTCCGTGTGGCAGCCGGCGTGGATGTGGACCGGCTGCCAAATGGTTACTGCGCTCTCTGACATTAATATCAATATTTATATTAATATCATTGCTGCTGTCATTTTCTACAGCACTTGCTTTATTCAATTGGGTTTGTTTGATGCCTGACTGGTTGCTTGTTTTTAGCAGGGTTGTCTGACATCGCCTGCTTGCTTGGCTCCATTTCCCCATGCAGAACCCATCCTTGGCATCCTTCCTCTGCTCCCCAAACCAGCTCCTTCTCTTCTTCTGGCCTCCCCACCTCTATATAATTTAGTGCATGCAATTGCACAGCAATTGCTTCTCGTGTGCTGGGCTGCTGAGGCCATTCTTGATTAGAGGAAGGAGGGGGGTGACCTTCGCTTCCCCTCACTGCTGACCCAGCACAGTAATTAATGTTGACGTGGGCTTCACAATGTATTTAGGAGAAGTAATTGGCCCTGGTGCAAGATGCTCGGTCACTAATTACAACACAACAAGCTCTTACCAACTGCAAGTGCACGTGCTGATGTTGTACACCAGCATGGCTACGGCATGGGCCCTGGCCTTCTGCCTTCTCTGTTTCCCCAGCCCCTAATCCCAGCTGTGGAGAGTGGCAGGGACCCTGTTTCCATGGATTTCCCCTTGCAGCTCAGGTTTCCGGATGCTCAGAGTCAAAGCAGGCGTGTAGGTCTCCCTGGGGCACAGCCCTTCCTGTCTGTGCAGATGCCTGGCTCTCCTCTCACCTCTGCTCTTGCTTTTAAAGATTTTCCCTAAAGAGGGAAAGTGGAACGGCTATCAAAAAGGGTATCAGAGGAAAAATTTTACATTTGCTGTGGCAGGCTGGGTGGACTTTGTCTACTTCCAGCTCCTAACTCAAAACATCCTGCTTGAGAGAGCACACCAGCTCAGCCTGGCCTGGGAAGCAATGGGTTAAATTTGCAAAGGGGAAAAAAAATCCCCAAAAGAGATTAAATAAAGCAACTACAGTTGTGTAAGCTTCATATAATTTAATCAGGTTCACTTTTATTTGTCTCTTTACTCAGAGTGTAACATTAGCTATTGCAAATGACGGAAGGAAGCGGCGCTTGCTCACGCACATGCTAATCCACAGTGAGCACCGGTACCAGCTCCCTTCCTCTGCAGGGTTTAGGGGGAGGCTGGTTGTTTTGTGAGAATTTAAGCCTGATTAAATATTTAATTCAGTATTGTTCATTTATTTCTTCTAATGATCAGCAAGTTGAACACGAGGGCTTGGAATTGACAAGGACGTGGTGGGAAACGGGGTTTTTGTCCAGTGGGAAAGAGTATTTTGGACAGGGAAGTTAAAACTGTGAGGAATTTCACTGAACTGAAGAGCACCCATCCAAAGTTTTGGTTGAAGTGAAATGATTTGATGTGTCAAAACTCTGTTCTTCATTTTGAGTTGATGTTTTGAAATGAAAAGTGTTGTTCTGTCTCCAAATACCGACATGAAGCAAAATTTAATGCTCATTCTCCCAGTCAGGAAGACAAGGGCGGGAATTAAAGAAAAAATTGATGTTTTACTACAGGAAGGCTTTTATTCAGAGGAAACCATCTTTTCTAATGGGAAAACAGAGTATTGTGAAAATACTCATTTCTGATAATGAATGTGGTCAGAGCTGGCCAGAGCTGGGCTGCCGATGGCAGTGCAGGTGTGAAAGCATCCCAGCCCAATCTGTACTGGGTCGTACATGGCCAAGTATGGCCAGGAATACACCTTCAAATGTCTCATGAGTAGGGACTGTTTCAGGGTGTGTCTGCAGTGGGACAGAGCCAGATTTCTGCTATTATTTCCCTGTCTGAAATCCATCCCTCCCAAACCAGGCGGGTTTGCTGCTGGTGGAGCTCAGGGTTGTGGCTTTATTTTCTTTCTGTGTAACAGCCAAAGCACATGTTGCAGTGACTTGGGTGGGAATTGAGCTGCTTGTTAATTGAAATTGAAAATTATAATTTGTGTGTGTGCTTGGGAGAGAAGGAGTGTTCGTTTATGGCAGAGAAGTGTGTTAACGTGTCTGCACACAAGTGGGAGAGAGTCTTTGTATGGAAGATGTGTCTGTACAGACATATGGTTACATTGATGCCCTGAGACTATGTTAACCTGATGCTGGTATTTTACAAACTAGATAACACTTCTGGGGGGAACTGAGACTGATGACCAAAGGGGAAGTTTAGTAGTAGGGAGAGACTTAGTCCAGGTCCTTTTTGACCCTTTTTCATAATTTTCTTTTGTGGGATTGAGAGCGAATTCAGGGTGTGGTTCAGTCCAGCTACCTTCTCATCACCCTCCCCATCATGCCTGTCTCTCAGCTTTGCTCTATCCTTGCAGGTCCAGGCCAATGTGGAGAAGTCCTTGACCCTCTTTGGTCAGCTCCTGAACAAGAAGCACTTCTTGCTGACCTTCATCCGCACTCTGGAGGCCCAGCGGAGCTTCTCCATGCGGGACCGCGGCAACGTGGCCTCGCTCATCATGACGGCGCTGCAGGGCGAGATGGAGTACGCCACGGGGGTACTGAAACAGCTCCTCTCCGACCTTATTGAGAAGAACTTGGAGAGCAAGAACCACCCCAAGCTGCTCTTGCGGAGGTGAGTGTCCCTCTGAAAGGATGGAGCTGTGGGACAGTGCCTGGGCACTTCTGAGTGCAGGGACATGAGCTGGTGTCCTTTGGGCATGCCACCAGTGATGGCTTTGGTGTTGGCTGTGGCATTGAGAGCACTGAGTCTGTGGTCAAGCATTTCCTTGCTTGGCTGCGTGCAAGTATGAGAGGGTTGTGGGACTACCTGGCCCCAGCCAACTCAGGAGCACCCGTGGGATGTTCTTACTCCAGTTTGGCCTGTGTGGGCTCATGTTGTCTGGGAAGGAGAAAACAAGGTGCTCGCCAGCTGTGCAGGCTGGTGCAGGGAGGCTACATGCTGGTGTCAGCCACTGTGGCGTGTTGCTGTAGGTCACCTGAAGTAGAGAAGGTGACCAGGTGGTCCACCACATCTCTCAGCATGTGGGGCAGCACTTGCCTTGCCTGGTGGCTGCACGAGTGCCTCCATGGGCTGGCAGCAGGCAGGAGTCCTCCTTTCCCCGCTGTCTCCTTGGGGCTTACCCGCCTTTCCCAGTCACATGGGGGTTTTCCTGGGAAAGTCACTCAGATCTCTGCAAGCTGGGAGTCTCGCTGGGGCTGGGGGAAGTGCAAGCAGGAGGCAGCCTGCCAAGCCCTGCCGTGAGTCTGCCTGCCCCATCAATATTTAATGATAGCTCTGAGCTCTCCTTCATCACGGGCTGATGAATATTGATACACCAAGTCCTGAACAAAAACTATTAATAAGCTCCACTGGTTCAGCTCGAGGCCCTCCGTGCCATCTTCTGCCTTTGCATGCCATGTGGTCCGTCCCCATCTCTACCTCCAGCAGCCTGGTGCCACCAGCCTTTGGCAGAGACACAGGGATGGCTGAGAGGCACAGGGCTGGCATGTCACCGGAAAGGCTCAAGAAACGCAGAGCTTGTTTCAAAGATCAACTGATGTTCATGGCATCGCCAGACTGGACAAAGCCTGTCAGGTTTTTTGTATGCTTGGCCCTGGGGAAACACCTGGAGAAGACCGAGATATGAGCTGGTCCATGTTGCCCATCTCGTTAGGCACATTGCTTTCTTACTCTCTCTGCTTCATTTATCACATTACAAGGGTGCCCTTAATGTCTCAAAGCATCTCATTAGCAGCATGTCAGAGGGGATGTGTCGTGCAGACCTATGGTTGTCTGGGAGTGGGGTAGATCTTGGAGATGCCAACCACCATTCCCCATCCCTCTCCCCTCATTGCATTCTTAGGCTCTTCTCTTTCAATCAAACCTCCATAGCACCAGGTTTCACTGAAATATTTAGAATGCATTTCCAGCTCCTGAAGTAAATCAATAAAATATAAATTAAAGGCATCATGAGGAGGCTGGCAGCAGCAGTGACTGAGCCGTGGCAGCGGCATGGGGGCAGAGCCCAGCCTGCACCAGTGCCCGAAGACTGCCAGCCCCCAGCCACAGTGCTCGAGGGCTATTGCAGTTAGGACAGGGATAAGTCCCCTGGCCAGCACCTTGCTTGTGCCTCCCTGAGTGATATTTAACACAGAGACACTGTTCTTGAAGCCACGGTGCAGAGCGAGTGGTGCTGAGAGCTGTGCTTCTCTATCTGTTTGATTAGCCTTGCTGTTGGTTATGAGAGTGTGCTTACCACCCAGGGCAACTGGATTAGCATTGATCTAACTGGGGAGAGCTGTTATTTATTTATTTAGTTGTTGGATAATCCCCGCATTGCTGTGGCATCTGGCTCTATCATGGATAAAGACAAACATCTTCCAGAGCCTGAGTGATGGCACTTGAGATAAGTGTTATGGGCTTCTCAGGTCCTTTCTAGGGCCAGGGAAGATGCCTACTGAATAGCTGCAGTCCACTCCTCCCTGGGCTTTCTCTCCATGGCCCTTTCCTTCTCTTTTTTTTTCTTCCCTGTGGTGGGTTATTCTTTCCTGGTGGGGGCATGAAGCCTTCCCTTCCCTGAAGGCTCAGGTAATGCTGTCCTCAAATGGTTTAAGGAGGGCTGTGCTATTCCAGGGAGGGCAAAAAGGGCTAAGTCCCATTAGCAGAAGAGAAAACCTTGGAAGGGACCATATGACACCGAGTCAGCTTGAATAAACTCTGGGAAAGTGGATTTCCTTCCCCAGCCATCTGGTCTTTGGGAACTGCTACTGGCCCATCTGCTGGGCATGGCATTGCTGTTGGGCAGTGCATGGAGTTGGGCAGTGGGACTCCTTCTGGTGGCTCTAACATTTTGATTCCTTCTGGATTTTGTTTCTTGAGTCAACTGTTTGTATTTGTTTTCCTGGTGCGAGAGGAATGCAGCCACGTCCCTGAGGTTATTAGTATTGCTTGTGCTTTCAGGACTGTCTGCATTTGCAAGTGGCTGATCTGATAATTAATGGGTGGATAAGCTGAAGACCTTAGAAGGAGTGAAGGCCATGTTAAAAATAATGGACGTGTTAAGGGGAGTTTTAATCTTACGGCAGAGAGATAAGGTGTGGTGCAGACAGGCATGTTAAGCTGCACCTGTAAGGCTGCAGGGTTCACCAGGGTCTGGTGTCACCCTCAGCTGCCTCCATGTCCCTCTTTCTGCTGGTATGGCACATCCTGACTGCAGTGCCAGCACCCTGAGGTCCCTCATTCTATTCGGACCCACCACATTTCACACCTGTCCTGAGGGATCCTATTCTCCCTCTTGCACATGATTCCCCAGCAGACACAGGCAACTCCCTGGACCTTCCCTGCTATGCTGCTTTGGAGCACAATGGCATCTGGATTTGAACTGTGCTTTAAGAAACTAGAGGCAATATATAGGTTTTCTCAAGGCAGCTTTAGCTGTTTCCTTTAACTGCATATCCAAAAGCTGAGAGGCACGGCTCCATTTTTAAATTTCTTTTGGAGCAAGTGCGTGCAGCACTGTACACTTGCAAACTCCTACATCACCACCCCACTCCGAGGAGACACAGAGAAACCCTAAACTTTACCATGCAGGCATGGAAGGGTTAAATTCCAAGCCTGGCACAGTATCTGTGTTCCAAAAGTACATGGAAAACAGGTTAAGCTTCCTGTTTTCCACTCCTCTTACTCCCTCCTTGTTTAATCCCCTTGTTTTCAGCTTAATTAGTAGTAAGGATAAGTTTGATCAAAAACATATTTGGGTCAAAGTTTCCAGATCTAAATCTGGTTGTGGCTTTAACCAAGGCCATGTACCAGTGGACTGGTGGTGGTCCTCTTGCTCTACTATGGACCCTGGGCTTTGATGCTTTAGAGATCAAGGGCTGCTTCAGGGGTTGCAGGGAAGTCCCATGTTACCAGTAGTGGTGGCCTGCATCAGGGCAATGGCAGTACTGAGTGCACTGCAGGACCAGAAGGCAACAGCAGCTCCCAAGTGGGGAAAGGGGCTTCCAGCTAGACCTGTCTTTGCCTTGCAAACTCAGCTCTTCCTTCAGATTGTGCATTAACTGGGGAGCTTGTGGTAGGTTTGGGGACATTGTACCTGGCCTAGGTGCCTCATACAATCCTCCTGTGGAGAGAGCTGCCTGGTTCCAATGGGACATTGCAGAAGAAACAAAGTTCATTGAAGTAGAAGGTACCAGGGAGAAGCACAAAGCTTGTCATCCCCTGGTGAGACTCCTGGTGGGACAAGATGGAGCTTGACTTGTTGCAATTCTCCAAATACGCTGGAGACCAATTTGCTTTTCTCTCCTGGGGGCTGCTGATGGGCAGGCTTTCCACTAGATCTTGTGCTGTCCTCTTGTGCCCCGTGCTTTAAGCCTCCTTTCCAGATGAAGCCTTTTAAAGCCAGAAATAATTTAGCTACAGTCTAAGGGTGATGTGGCAACAGGTGAGATCAGAGACCTTTAATAGTCTCTGCTGATGGCTTTGCTCTCTACCTTCCCTACAGAACGGAGTCAGTGGCAGAGAAGATGCTGACAAATTGGTTCACGTTTCTGCTGTACAAGTTTCTGAAGGTGAGTTTGGGAAGGGATGGCAACCCCATGTGGAGAGGGAGTTGGTTCCTGCCTCGCCGGTGCAGGTAGCGTGTTACCCAGAGCCTAGGCTGACATGCTCCTGAGCATTGCTGCTCCCTCCCAGAGCAGAGATTGCTTCCCAGATCTCTGTTTCCATCCTGGTTTTCTGAGATGCGATTCTGGTCTCCTTTTTGGGAAATAGCTGAGATTGGGAAATGAAATCCAGATTGGGATTGCTTAATGCATAGTGGGTTTGAGATTTTAACAATGGTGCCCTGAGGAAAGATAAATCTGAAGCAACTCAGCTGAGTCTTGGAGTGGTCCCCATTCCTCTCTTCTTGCCTTTGCTTATGTAACTTGGGGAAAAAGCCCCGAGAGCTGATCCTTCTGTACGCATGGCTGTGATCAGAGGCAGTTTCTGTCCCTTGAGTTGTAGTTTGATGAGTTGCCCTCTTCATGTAATGCTTCTGCTTTTCCTCATCTCTCCAACATTGATGTTCTGTGGTAGGGGAATTGTTTCCTGCAGGCATCTCCACTTCCACTGCTGCTTCCCCGGCCAAAGGTGCCCTGGTGGGGATAGATGCCTTGAGGGACTTGTTGACAGCCAGGGACAGAGCTCTCCACTGCACCTGCATGAGGCTGCAGAGCCTTTTAACTTGAATTCACCTGTTTCCCAATTTTATTGGGGTAGCAGAAGAGGATGCCGCAGTGTAAAGCTCTGTTTTTACCACTGGTGCATCTACCCATATTGAGAACATTTATTGCATCATCAGCACCAGTGCTTCCACCTGCTAGAGCTGCACCAGTTTCCATGCAGATTACACAGCAGCAGCTCCAGCACACGCACCCCAGACTCAGTCCTGCTGCAACTTTGGGATGACTCCGATGGGTGAACGGCGCCTGCGATCCTACCGCTGGTTTGCCAGGCAGCAGGGCTGTTTCTTGGGATCCTGCCTGGTGTCGATGCAGTGAGACTAGGTGGCACACAGCCGTTTTTGTGGAATTTCATCCCTCATTAAGATAAAGAGGGTTTGAACCATTTCCAGCCAAGAGACGAGAGCGAGCAGGAGTCTCAGCAGAACTCAAGTGATCGTCAACGAGAGATGATTTATAATATCACTTACATGCACTTGGCTTTTTGCCTCTGTCAAGGAATAGCCTGTATCTATAAAAATCTATCTAGCGTGCTGGAGATTGCTTGCTGGGGGTGGGAGAGGACAAGAGCTGTGCTGGTCATAGGGAGATGTCAAGCCTCCCACTGCCCCTTTGTACCAGGGCTTTGTCCAGCAGGGCCCTTGCATCAGCAGTGCCCACTGGGATTGGGTAGAACACTGGCAGAAGGCTCTTTGGACTCTGTGAATTTGGTGGGACAGGCAGGAGTAGCTCTCCTTGAGGATAAACTCCTCCAAGGCTCCTTGAAGTGAACAGAATTGTGCTTTGGCTGAGCAAAGCACAGTGCACAGCCCATGAACACCCACAGTAGCGTTTGGGGACATTGTGTGCGTGATGTGACATCCTTGACCTGTCCCTGGCTGGATTGGGCCATGTTCAGGAGCTGCTTTGGATCAGCTCATGCACCACCAATGTTCAGCATCTGTCTTTGTACCCCTTCAGAGAGGCTTCTGGGCACATTACCAGTTGTGGAGCAGGTCTGAGGATAAGGAGTAGCAGGTGAGAGATGTGAGGACGATGGGACCAGGGCAATGCCTCTTTATAAAAAAATCCTTGGCTACACCATGACTTAGGCATGGGAAAACACCTCCAGTCTCTGGGTGGTAGCAGCAGGAGAAAGGTCTGATCTAGGTGCACCATTACAAGAGACACATGCACAGAGGGCCTGGATGAACTTGCTGGCTGTAAAATTTGTTACGCTGGGATTCATCACCTTGGGAAGTGGTTGAAACTCCACTGCTTGAGCAACTCACTTCAACTCCACTGGTTGAAACTCCAGTGACTTGAGGATGTGCTCATGCCCTCTCCTGGGTCAGTCCCACCAGAGGAGACCCACGAGGCTGTTCTCACCTGTCTGGACAGTGAGGATCACAGGTGGCAGCAAAAGCAGGGGAAGGCCATGGGAGTAGATGGAGAGTATCACAGCAGACAGCTTGCCAGCAGGAAAAGTGCCCCAAACTGCAGTAATCGTGCATGTAAATGAGGCAGACAGCCACGGGCCTAGCTGCCAGATCAGCTCTCTGCAAACCTGCCCCAGGGAGGGCAAGATACACTGGGGTGAGGGATGGGGGCAGGACAGCCCCTCATGCCCAGGGCCAGCAGTGTGAGGAGCCAGCGAGGGCTGGCGCTTTCAGGAGGACCCTATAGTAGCATTTATCAGACTCATAATGAGACAGCTCAGGGGAAGGGATATGGATAAATCAAGACAAGTGCTAAAAAATGCACAATATTAGGTGCCTGATGAGTCAGTAAGACAGTTTGGGAACTAGCTGGCTTGTCTCAGCCTGCTTCCAACGTGTCAACATGGGCATGCACAGGGTGTCTGCAGCTGCCCTCCTCTAGCTCGGCTCCCGTGGAGAGCCCTCAAAGCTCCCCTCAGTCAGGTCCCCAGCAGTGAGCAAACTGCATAACAGCTGGCAGGGTGAGCACAGTCACATTTGAGGGACAGCCTGCCCTTCATCAACTTGAGGGACTACCTGGCCACATCTCAGTGATCTCCTTCTGTATTTCACCTGGTGGAGTTCATCTCAGGTCAACTGCCCGGCACTAGTTTCTTTGGTTCCTGTCCATTTTGTTGGTCTCTGTCAAAGATGATCCCTAAATCATCCTCATCTGCAGTGTCTCAGTGAGCTGTGACCCACAGCAGCACCTTGGCCCTGGTCTTCAAGAGCTGATGGGGACAGTGAGGCTGGGAGTGAGGTGTTGTATTTTAAGGGTAGGATCCACATTAGGAACAGATGGAGAAGCCAGTGTGGGAAAGACTGAGCCTACCTCTCTTGGTGTGGATCCCCAGAAGTGAGTGCAGATGTGGAGGCAGCAGCTGTGCCTTACTGGAGAGGTGAAAGCTGTGGACTGAGACTGTAGCAACCATGGCAGATGGAAGCAAGAGTCCTGCTCCAAGCTATCCTTTGTCCATATCACTTCCACAGACTTGGAAGTTTCACAAGCAGTTTTTGCAAGCAACTAAAAAAGGCAACTTAAGTCTTTCCACCAGAACCGGAGGGGTAGGCTTGGGATGCCCTGGGATCCCTGGGGTCTCACCACTCTGCAGCCAGCCTTACCTTGCCAGGCAGCCGGTAATGCGCAGCCTAGCACCCCTTGGGTCTCTCACTTTTCCAAGCTGACTTAATGAAGCCAAGTTTGCAAATGAAACATAATTTCAAAGACAGGCATGTTGTCGGAAGGTCTGGGGATGATATATGCCTGTTCCTGCTCGTTAGCAGCTGTCTCTTTAATTACCGCAGATGCTAACGAGATGCTAACAGCATATGGTGACAGGGAGAGCAGCCGCACTTTGTACCAAAGTACAATTTATTTATGAGGCGGCCAGGGGGGAGAGATGAGAACTAGTGGGGTAAAATCTGCTTGGACTTCTCTCCATCCTCTCTGCTCCCATTGTGCTCTTTTTTCTCCCTTAGGGCTAATGCCTGTATCTGGAAGGGCTCATTGGGATGCAGCTCAGGGGAAATGCTCGGGCCCTGGGTGATGAAGGGGTGTCCACTCCCAGCCCCGCTATGATAAATCCTGGCTCCAGGCTGGTTGGTGCTTCTAGCCTTGGCAGGTCCTTTACTATTCCCAAATCGAGCATCCAGCATATTTTAGGGGGAAGTATCTGGTCCAGTTTCCCTTTCCCTTCCTCGCATGTATGAGATAGATGCTGATGTGGCTCTGTCTGGTGGCTAAAGCTGGCTCTGACTGTAAGGCTTTGGCAGTGGAGATGTGTAGGTGGCAAATGATTTAACTGCAGGAAAACTCATTACCTGGTCCCCTCCATCACCTGGAGACTCAGGGTAGGGCTGTCTGTGGGTTGCTCCTTTGCTTTTCCTTCCCAGTGGATCTGGCTGGCTGTGTCCAGCTGTTTGGAAAAACCTCCTTTGACCTTCTCTCATGTGAAACTGGGCTCCTGGCAGATGTCAGAACTGCATCGTGATAGCTGGGCAAGAGTCCCCAGGCTGTCCCACTACAGTGTGCGCTTTGCAGTCCTCAGGTGCTTCTCTTTTCTGGAGCAGCTCAAAAGACAGACTGTATCTCATGCTCAAGGTCCCCAGATTCAATCTGCTCTTCAGTAGATCTGAATTTACCCTTTTTAGCTCATCTTTGGCTTACAGAATGAGCAGAATTCACCCAGAAGTGTCTGGAAGCTCTGGGAATCTGAGCCTACAGGTTGATAGACAAACAGCTTACAGTGGGCTTGGAAGGAGAGAGTGAGGTCCTTCACAGGATGAATTTTACCATGGACCCACTTCCTTGCAGTCTTGAGCAAGGGATGGAGACTCTTTATAATGCTTTGTGTGGGGATTGATGCTGCAGGGCCACAGGAGACTTCTGATATGATGGTGGTTCTTGAAAAACAAAGCTGGTGCCTGGCACCTTCTAACTCCTCTTTCTCTTCTCCTCCATCCCGCTGTCCCACAGGAATGTGCCGGGGAACCACTCTTCATGCTCTACTGTGCCATCAAGCAGCAGATGGAGAAGGGACCTATTGATGCCATCACAGGAGAGGCTCGCTACTCCCTCAGTGAGGACAAGCTCATCCGGCAGCAGATTGACTACAAAATGCTGGTTAGTGCAAGCAGAAGCCTTAGTGATACTGGTACTTGCCAGGACTGCCAGGTCCAGCTATTTAACAAGATCTTGGAGGCACACAAAATACTTTTAGAGAGAGTTTTGTCTGTTGTTCTCTCCAGCATTCATGGGTTGCCTCTTGCCCTGTCAGAGTGGGGCCCATCTCAGACAGGGTCAGATACAGGACCTTTCCTTGGCAAGGTTTGCTCTTGCCATGGGCCCAAGGAAGCCAAACATGAACTGAATCCTGCTCCCAAGCAAACCCCCTGGCAATGGCAGGTTTGGGTGAGAGATGCTGTTGAGCTTGTGCTGTATGGAGCAGCCCATAGCTCATGTTGGGTGGGGATCAAAGTTAGAGCTTTGAGGTTACTGCAGGAAATGGAGAGATACTTTTCCTCTTCCTTCTGAGCCCTCTCCTCTGTCCAGCTAAATGATGAGCCAGACCCTTCCCCTGGCCGAGCCTGCAGCTGGTTCTTCACCTGCAGCTCAGTCTCCACTGGGATGGGTTGGGAGGGGAGTGGAGTGTGCCTGAGCATTGCTCATCCTCAACAGGATTTGGTGCACTGGGCATGGTTTGCTGGGCCAGGGTTCCTTCTCTGACACTGTGCTTCCTTTCTGGGAATTGGAGATTTGAAAGTGGCAGGGAGAAGTGGGGAAAGGGGAAAGGGGAGCAGGAATGTGCCATGTCACTACAACTCCACAGCAGTCCAGGAGGTGAGAAGACACGGCCTGTAGACAGCTGTGGCCTTGTGTCCTTGGACCTGCCTTTGTGCAGCCGTGTGTCACAGCCTCTCACTCGACCATTTCTGACCCTGTGCAGACCCTCAACTGCGTGAACCCTGAGAATGAGAATGCCCCAGAGATCCCTGTCAAGGTGCTGAACTGCGACACCATCACGCAGGTGAAGGAGAAGCTGCTGGATGCTGTCTATAAGGGTGTGCCCTATTCCCAGCGACCCAAAGCCGGAGACATGGACCTGGGTAAGAGAGAGGCCAAGCACTTCCCGTGGGGAACAGGAATGGGACTAAGACCAGAAGTACCAATAAATCTGTGCAGAGCAGGAATGTCAACATATCCTACAGAAGCAGATTTCTGCTTGTTCAGTCCACTTTTGCCATGCTGGTGGCACTGACTGTGTGTGGGGAACCCTGGCACAAGAGTGTGAATCCTACCAGTAGAGGGGGTGGGAAGAAGACCCCTTAGCTCTGACTAGGGTCTGAATTGCAGTCTTGAGGTGTCTTGAGATCCAAGGAGGCCAGCAGTAGTTGAGGGCAGTGTTAATAGTCCTGTTCTTAAAGGGGAGGATAGGGAAATGGAGAGGAGCAAAGGTAGCAGTCGCCAGGGTCAAAGAGATTATGTCTTTCCCTGAGTACTTGGATTTGTCCAACACACTGATAGTCATCAGCCCTGGGGCTCAGAGAGGGGTGAGAGGCCTCTTTAGTTGCTGCCTGGGGACTGTGCTCCTACCCTTGCCTTAGCTTTGTGCTCCTATTATCCACTAACCACGAGCACTTCTCCCTCATGGGGACAGAGTGGCGGCAGGGCAGGATGGCCCGGATCATACTGCAGGATGAAGATGTCACCACAAAGATTGACAATGACTGGAAGAGGCTGAACACCCTGGCCCACTACCAGGTAAGGTTGTCCATGATGGAGAACACTGAGCAGTCACCAGCTGCTTTGAACTTGAGCATCTTTTCTCCCTCCACAGCTTGGTCAGGGCCTGGGCTCAGCTCTCCAGGGCCGTGGCCAGGAGGTCTGCAGTCACTTTCCTGCCTGCACCTCATGTTTCTGGTCCTTTTAAATGGGGCATTTCCAGGGTTCATAGAGGCTGTTTCCCACACTGACCTTACTCTGTCATTTTCACGCCAAGCTTTCTAGTGTGTTCTTGTTCTGCCTCTTCCCCCAGCTGTCACAGAGATATGTCAGGCTCCTTTGCTGGAAATGATGTCCCTGGGGTGGTGGCAGTGTCGCTGCATCTCTCTGGGGCTGGTTTCTCCCTGTGCTGGGGCTGTTCCCCCTGTGCCTCTCTGGTGTGGCAGCCTGCCCAGCCCATCTCTGCCCGCAGGTGACGGACGGCTCCTCGGTAGCCCTGGTGCCCAAGCAGAACTCAGCATACAACATCTCCAACTCCTCCACCTTCACCAAGTCCCTCAGCAGATATGGTGAGCGCACATGGGCATCCTCCTCTGGGCTGGCAGGGGGGATGGCACTGGGCTGGGCATGTGGACCAAGGCACAGGGCCAGTGACTATAACTGTAACTCATGTGAACGAAGTCCTCCAAACTCCCAGCTCTCCTGCACGATGCTATTTATTCTGGTGTTGGAGAGGGAGCAGGTGCCCTCAGAGCCATCTTTCTTTGCAGTGTGTTGGACTCAGTGGAAAAAGGCAAATGTTAGATGGCTGCTGTTAAGGGATCCTTTCCATTTTATTCCCTTGAAATCTAATTAAAATAAGCACAGAGGCACTTAGCACTTAAAAGCGCAGAGTTGAAGACTCCCATGAATGTGCTGGCAGGTGTACTTCAGCCTTGGTTTGGAAGGGAATAGTGTGATCAGCTCAGACTGGCACAAGAAGCATCTGTGGTCCTGGCACTTGCATGCTGGGAGCAGGACAGGCTCTGCAGAATGCCTTCCATGATTGTCCTGGCCCCTGTACATCAGCCAGGCTTGCATGTGGCCCAGCAGGCTGTGAGGATGGTCACAGCAGTGCTCCCCATTCATGGTGGCTGCAGATGCTGGATCCCAAAGCTCCTGTGGAGGGAAGGGGAATGATGGGGCTGGTGGCGAGGCAGAGGTGGCAGGCTAGGAGCATCCCCCTGTGCTTGCAGAGAGCATGCTGAGGACAGCCAGCAGCCCTGACAGCCTGCGCTCGCGGACCCCCATGATCACCCCCGACCTGGAGAGCGGCACAAAGCTCTGGCACCTGGTGAAAAACCACGACCACATGGACCAGCGGGAGGGTGACCGGGGCAGCAAGATGGTCTCCGAAATCTACCTGACCCGTCTGTTAGCCACCAAGGTATGACCCAGAGCCCCAGAGCTAATGCCTGGCTTTTGAAATCTGAGTGGGGAAGGGTAGTGATTTGCGTTGTCCAAAAGTGGTAAGCACTGCTTTTTTGTTAGCCTCCTGCTCTAGCACAGGAAGAGATCCTCATTCGGTCTCTTTTCTGAGCTGGAGGTGAAGGGTTTGTGTGTTGAAACCCTCAATGAATATCCTCTGAGCCGATTTTCCTGTTTGCTTTTTGCACCTTTTGGTGTTTTTACTGTTCCCTGTATCCTTGAGCAGCTGCTGGTCTGCAAAGCAGAGATGCCCTGGGATAGGTGCCTCTTTGGCGTTTGGGATAAAGCTGCAGAATTGGTGATGTGGGAAGGATGATTACCCCAGGCATTTGGCATTGCAGCATGTTCCACTTCCCTCAGCACATACAACACTTTTTTGTTTTGTATGGTGTTTTTCTTTGTATACTTTTAGCGTGCCAGATCATACAGTGAAGGAGATACCTCATCACTGCAGTGTATGTTTCCCAGTATAAACCACTGAGAACCAGTAGAGTTACACAGACTGTACTGTGCTGCTCTTTGAGGTGTAGGAATAGAAGTGAAATTGGTTTAGAGGCTGACCATTAGCTAAACACTCATCTCTCTGCTGGCCCAGGGTGTTGCTGAGCAGCCCTTTTCTCTTTCTCCTCCCCAGGGCACCCTGCAGAAATTTGTGGATGACCTGTTTGAGACCATCTTTAGCACAGCTCACCGTGGGAGTGCACTGCCCCTTGCCATCAAATACATGTTTGATTTCCTGGATGAACAAGCTGATAAGCATCAGATCAATGATTATGATGTCAGGCACACCTGGAAGAGTAACTGGTAATGGAGAAGGACAGTGGTCTGGGGGGTGGGCTAACAATATCACAGCTTCCAAGCCCTCCCACAGGGAGCAGAAATATGTACCTGGAAATGATCCAGGACAAGAGAGGCCCATATCTCTGTATTTCGGGTGTGGGTAAATCCCTTACATGCCTTCCTTCGCAGAAAAAATCCCAGGAATGCAATGCTCCCTCAGCCCTTCCCCAGATCCCAAGCACCACGCTCCCCCTGATGGCTGCAGTCGCTGAGGGCCACAGCGGTTCTGTTCCCATCTCACCTTGTCCTCTTCCATCCTCCGGGCTCCTCCAGGGATGCCAGCCCCAATTCTCATCTCTGCTGTCCTGAAGGTGTTTCCACACTCCTTGCTGTCACTCAGCCGTGCCCTAACAGAGTCAGCACGGATCTGTGTACACATCCTCCCTGCCCTTGCCCGCAGAGCCAGTCCCTGCTCTGCTAATCGCTGGCTGAACACTGGGGTGGGGCAGCTCACGAGACCTCTTGGGTGCTGTGCTGGAGCCAGGGCTCTGGCAGGTGTTGGCTCCTTAGCCCCCTTTGGCATTTTTCGTTTCTGCTGCCTCACTGATTTCATCTCTCTGATCTTGCCGTGACTGGAGATGGGTACGTATGTTCTCCGTGTCTGGCATTTGTTAAATGGCAGCCAAATTGCTTTTGTGTAGTTCAGTAACTGTTTGCAATTAGCAGGGCAGGAAAAGAAACATTTTTAAATGGAGATGTGAGAGCGTGGAAGGGCTTGGAACTGATTTATAACTCAGCTTCCTATATTAAAAGAAGGAGTGAAAGGCAAGGGAGGAAAAAAGCCCCACTCTTCAGGGGCTGGGCACGCAGGCTCTTGCATACTAATGCCTGTGCTTATCTCTGGGTGCTAATTCGACGTGTGGAGCTAATTTCTCCAGGCCATTCCCTTCACAAATGAAATATGTACATGCACCCAGTACCCTCATTAGGAAAGTCCTGGGGAACAAAGTGTGTTTTGTTTAAGATAAAAGCATTCACTGAGTGTAGGTACTGGGGGATGACAGAGAGAGGAGGATTTCTGATGGGGGAGGCTCTGAGGGACTCCTGGGAGAGGAGACGGGCAGCAGGATTGGGAAGTGGAGCCGTGGAGGGTGGTACGTGTGTCAGTATGCAGCAAACAGTCGATGGCTCGCCAGGAGACCTGCTGTCTCTACAGCTGAGAGCTTTATTTCCAGCATCTGAGGCTGCCTAAATTTTCCTCTGGTGTTAAATGCGCTAATGAGTCCCTTGAGGAGTCCAGCTAACTCCCTCCTCTGATATGGGAGATGTGTGAAATGCCACACAGTGCCTTCGAAGGGATTATTGATGTGAGAGAAAGGGACCGTGTCTGGTTTGACCCACGGGCTCAGCAAGGTCTCTTCAGTGTGAGTGGATCCTTGGAGAAACTGCAGATCTGCACTGCCCTGGTTTTGCCTTTGGAGATGTTGGCAGTGCTGAGGAATTTCTTCACTGTGAAGAGAAGAGGAGAACTGTGGCCTTGTGGGGGTGGGCAGGGGGGAATGGCCATTTACTCAGGATGTTTGCATCCCTGGAATGCTGGGAAAAGCAACCTATCCAATTCTGGGTCATGGGGAGCTCCTTCTCCACAACTGGAGGTGCATGTATGTGCCAGCTGCCCTGCAGGGTGTGGTTCAGGTGCTGACTCCTATTTCCTTCATCCCTCAGTCTACCTCTACGTTTTTGGGTGAATGTGATTAAGAACCCCCAGTTTGTGTTCGACATTCACAAGAACAGTATTACTGATGCCTGCCTATCTGTGGTGGCTCAGACATTCATGGACTCCTGCTCAACTTCTGAGCACAAGCTAGGAAAGGACTCTCCCTCCAACAAACTACTGTACGCCAAGGACATCCCCAACTACAAGAGCTGGGTAGAAAGGTGAGTAGACTTGGCAATAGCTCCTTGCTTCACCTAGGGGACTTGCAGTGCATGCTCGTGGATGTGGGGATGTGGGTTGTTGGGAGGGCTTCTCTTGGCAGCTGACTGAAGCAGGACTGTACTAAGGCTTGCAGAAGGTGATCCTCTTTTTTGGGGGATGACGCTTTCTCATGATTGTCTCCTGGAATGAGTTTGCAATGACTATTTCAAAGAGCTGTTTATTACTTGCTTAAGGGGTGCTAAAAGCAACGTCCACTATTAGGTTGTCTGATGGTTTTCTGTTGTAAAAACTTGGTCTGTATTAGGGAATTACTAACACCTCGCTGGATTGCTTTTGAAGAGCAGTGAGAACTCAGCCTTGGACTAGAGAAGTGCCTTTTTTTGTACCACAACTATACATGCAGGTTTTGCTGAAATGCTTGAAAATTATCATTTCCCCTCTCTCATCCTTCAGTACATGTCACCTGGGATCCTGATGAGAGTACATGCTCTGAGGCAGTGCTCAGGCTGCTGTCTCTGTGCTGAGGAGCACGGAGAGGAGCAGGTCCCCTCACACCTTCCAACACCCCCCACCTTCCCTGTTAGCTGAGCTGAGGTGTCCCTCTGTCCCGCTGAATTAATGTAGTGTTAAAGGCTGAGGGTTTGAATGAGACTGATTGCAAATTGATGCACTCAAGCATAATGCTATGCTTAGTTTCATCCTTTTGGGAGAGAAACCTAGGAGATGTCCTCCAAAGCCTTCCAAACAGAGCTACTGTTAAAATGTTGCCATCTTGTGATGTGGAACTTCATAAAACTTTAAAAAATGGCAGATTTCAGGTTGCTGATGCAACTTTTCCTTTGTGATGATGTGCTGGACTAGAGATGATGCTTTTTCTTAACTGAGGGCCCTTTTTCAGCATCTTGACCAAATACAGAATGAACTAAATGACCGATGTCCAGACAACAGTAAATGTCATATTCTCTAGTTTGTAAGAGTGGAGCTTTGTAGCCTAAATCATCCTTGGGTACTCACTTGTACATAGATATTTTTGTTGCACCATTGGCATGCCTGATGTTTTGCTGGCAAGTACAAAGACAAGCTTCTTCCCTCGAGGAAGGCAGGACTTGGATCAGAAGGAAAGGTGCCCCTGAAATATGATGCCTGAGATGAGAGATGAGCTGCATTGCAATAGGAGGAAGTTCTTTTCATGGGGCTGGATGGGGCTTTGGAGTGGGGTCCCTTAGGAGCTTCACAGGCTTCATAAGGAGAATTTCTCTGACCTTGCCATCTCTATGACAAAAATATTCAGCTCTGTGTATGTACCTGGAAGAAAAAAACATTTCAGAGTTAAACATTGGTCTAGACATTCTGCATCCCTGGGGAGGAGGTGGGAGATTTCAGTGGTGACAGATGTTCCTGCCATTGCTTACCTCTGGTATGGTCCCAGAGGCGATGAGCAGAGGGCAGAGATGTCCTGTGCAGGGGGTGACTAAGTCTACTACTGTTTCTCTACTGCAGGGATTTATGGCATAATCAACATTTCTGGCTTTTGGCACAGTTACAGTCGCAAAGCTTTGCAGAGGAGGGATGGGAGTGGTGCGAGGGTGGCTGAGTGGGACTGCCAGTCACAACAGCAGGTTTGTCTGCTGCTGTGGCTCAGGCACCAGCTGAAAAAAGGGCATCCTGCCAATCTGAGACAGGAATAGCACAGGGAAGGGCTTAGGAAGTGGGGAACCTGGGGAAACCCAAGGGGACTGCTGCTGGGGTCACTGGTATCCTCTGGAAATGGTCGGTGTGACTGGAATCTTGGCCCATGTGAGCCACGCACACTTGTATTGAAAAGCGATGGTTTCTTCCCATCCTATGTGTCATGATAACACCTGGAACATGAAACTGCTGCTTTAGGAAATGTCACTCTGGAGTGCTCTCTCTAGGGGTGTAGGAGATGCCTGGTTTAGTCAGGGGTCCTCACCTCAGACTGCTGCTCTCCTGGCAGAGAATTCTCCAGGAATTCTCTTGCATGCTTTTCTGGGTATGAATGAGCCTCTTTGTAAAAACTGCCCAAGTAGTTTATCACTAACTGAGTTCAGTGCAGTGGGATGGAGTGGATCCTCACATTCATCTCCTCAAGTGGTCTTGCTGCCATCTGCTCCTATCCAAGTGCTTCAGCAGTGTTCCATCTCAACGTTCAGCTGATGACGCTAATGATGCTAATCACTGTACCAGAAACTTTACCGAGTGAGGAGTCATGAGGAGCAGAGCAAACCTGAGAGAGGCTGGCACTCTGCATTTCCAGGTAGAAATGCTGGTAATACTGCTCCCTGGGAGCAGCCAGAGCTTGTTTGCTGTGGGCAGGGTTTCTTTTTAAACAAGGCCTGTGGACACAACCCTGGTTTCCAAAAAGTCCTCAGCAGCCAGTCCACTGGTGCCTCTGCTTGGTGTAACTCTCCTGCTGTAATGGGATGCTGCAACTTTGTCCTCTCAGGGTTGTGATGAACATCCTGTTGGATACTCTGTTTTTCCACTACCACAGCATGTGTATCGCTGCAGGGGCAGGATGCCACCTTGTGTTCACACCCCAAGTATTTAGTTGAATGCAAAGGGGCATTGTTGGTGCTAGGGACATGGTGACCTTAGTAGAGTGGTAGCACAATCTTGTGTGTTGCTGCAGGTGTGGAGGGTCCTGGTGCATGTGGTTTGGTGGCAAAACATGCCAATTGGATGGGAAGGATGAAAAATGTGTAGTTTAGGAGAGGGTGGAAAATCCCTTAGAGCAGCATCTCTTAGCTTCCCAGCATGGTGAGTAGAATTGGACTAAGCTGGGTGCTGTTCCATCAGGACCACATTCCTAACTGTGCTGACTGCTCCGTGGAACGCTCAGAGACCTCTCTGTGAGCAGTGTTATAATGGGTGATTGTATGTCACTGCTTGGAGGAAAGATGCTCTTCACTTACCTTTCCAGTGGCTGTTCTCTGTGAGCATCGTGGCAGGGACCCATCCCCTCCTGCCTGTCCCTATTTCTGACCCACTCTTCTATTCCTCCCTGGCAGGTATTATGCAGATATAGCTAAAATGCCAGCGATCAGTGACCAGGACATGAGTGCGTACTTGGCGGAGCAGTCACGGTTACACCTCAGCCAATTCAACAGCATGAGCGCCCTGCACGAGATCTACTCCTACATCACCAAGTACAAGGATGAGGTAAGATGTGGTGAGGCAGAGTCAGGCCTGAGCTGCCACTTGAGTCCTTTTGTCCTTGTTTCTGCAGTCCCTTGCTTTTTCCTATAGAAAAACACACCGTGAAATGTGGAATAGTAACATATTCCATGTCTGTGCTTGGGCTGGTGGAGAAGGAAAGGTTTGGGAGGCATGAAGCCAGGAGCTGGAGTGGGCAGTGCTCATTCCTCATATTTTCTGTAGTGAGTAACGTGGGAAACACCTATTTTTCTACACATTTGGCACATGAACTCCAAGAGGCTGCAGAGTTCCCAGCATTATCTCAGCCTGCGTCCCCTATCCACTGCCACCAATCTTGCACCATGGTGGTACCGATGCTGTGGAACTGTACAGGTGGTATTTGGCTCCACTCCCCAGGGATGTTAGAGGATGTCGTGGCCTCTCCAGTGCTTGTTTTGTGAATGTCAATAAGGATGGTTAAGAACTCCTCTGTTGTAATTTATACAAATTAATTTCTCAAAGCTCTGCTCAAATCCACAACCTACATCTTATTAAAGCAATAAAATATGTAACTACCATAAAGTATAGGTCTATACACATAGCATGGTAGTACAGGTTTTATTGTCTCAATAAAGGGGTTTGATGACTGTATTTGAACGGTGGCTTATTTAGGTGACAGAGTGTCAGAACATCTTCTCACTCAGAGCCAGGAGAGGAAATGGGGTGCCTGTTGTACCATGCAGCAATCCCAAGAGGCTTCTCCCAGTGCCTCTTTGAGGTGTGAATTTAAGGGGGTCCATGGGCGGGTTGTAGCAGACCTGGCTTCTGGGTTTAAGGTCAGCACTGGAATCGTGGTGGCCAATATCCTATGGAACTTGGTGCTTTACAGGAGGGAGGAGGAGGTCCTGGCTTTCCCGGTTCTTGAGAAGATGCTGTGTGGTGGTCACCATGCAGCTGGTGGCCATGTAGTGATGACCGTGCTGGTGGGACCTCTGTGCCACTCCTTAGACAATTTTGGATGGCACATCCCAGAGGCCTCTATTGCTCTGGGTAATGGGTTGGCCATGAAGGGGTTTTGGGGTTTTACAGTTTGTACACAGTTCTGTGGCTACCATGAGAGTGAAAGTGGAGCAGTCTGGAAGATCTAGTTTTGCTGTGGTCCAGCTATCACCCCTGAGACATCATCCAATGCTCGCTTCTTCCAGGCTAAAAGTCCCACAATCCTTAAATAAATCCTCCAAGCCCTGGGTGACAGCATGCAGGGGACCATGGGAGATGAACCCGTGGCATTAATGAGCTGCTCTTTAGGGGCACAGGTCCTCTTCTTGCCTGCTAACAGCAGCCTGACATCTGTTGAGCATCTTGCTGTTGCCCTCTCTCTGAGCATCACAAGTGTGTTCACAGCTCTCAGGAACTTCTTTTATTATTTGTAATGGGATTAATAAATCGCAGCTGTTCCCTTTGTTTGTTTTCATTCATTAAGCACAATTATATGCAGCCCAATTGCACCCTCTTTGATGCAAAATGGGAGAGAATAATTTTTCCTGTTGTTCAGTGCAATAATATGCTGTCATTGGCTGTGAATGAAAATCATAATTAATTTTCACTTGGGTACTTGCATCTTGGTAATCAGTGGTCCTGGCTCCTTACAGCAGGTGACAAACCCAGGTCTCTCTACACTCAGCACAGGTTTCCTTTGACTGCATTGCTTCCATAAGGCTGAGATAAGAGAGGAGTAAATAAATGCATGGGCAGTTTGGGAATCATTTGACACCTCAGCATTCCAGGATATACAGCTATCTGACTGGGAGAGGCAGAGGAGGCAGGTAGGGGGAATAGGCTTCCCTTCACTTTTCTGACCAATCTCATTTGGTTTCAGCTCAGGCACCTTTCAGGTGTGTGCGGTTTTGATTTCTGTGTGAGTGTCACTACAGGTATTTTACTCTTTATGTAGCATGAGGGCTGAGAGCATCTGTGGAGATCGATGGGGGGGAGTGTCCCCAGTAGCAGATTTGTGGCAGAATCTATGATTTCTTGCCAGTCCAGCTGCCACCCCGGGTTGTTGCTGCCAGGGGAGGTAAATCAGATGTGTCCAGTGCTTGCTGGTGATTTTCCCCCACCTTGGAAGCTGACACCAGTGCCCAGATGTATCTTTCCCTTTTCTTTTGGGAGGAGACTCCCTATCAGGCATCTCTTACTGGCCAGCCTGGTCCTGCCTCAAAAAAGCCTGGGGGAGACCCAGGCTCATGGTGGCCAGAGGCTGGTTGTGGCAGTGTGGTGGATGCTTCTCAGCACGCCCTGCCTGCCTCTGGATAACTGCAGCGCTGCAGCAGCTCTTAATCAAAGGGAGCTGATTCCCCACTAAGAAGTTACCTGTAGGGCTCCTGATGGACTTTGCCTGCCTCCTAGTAAGTCTATTAATTATACAACAGTTTGTTTCCAATTATGCAGCCAATGAAATGGTTAATCAAGTCCCCTTTGACGGATGTCTTGATATATAATTGCAAAAAATTTACTCTCTCAACTAGCTCACCCGAGGAGATGAGATTTCTGTCAGGCTTGTTTTTTTAAATCAGCTTTTCTGCTCTGCTGGCGTGATGTTAGTGAGACGAGACTCCTGGCTACTGGGAGGGCAATTGCCCCTTTGTTTTACACTTTGTTACTCCCTTCTCCCCACTCTTGAGTCTCGTCCTCTACCTTCCTGCTGCTGCCAGTCTAAGGACTGCCCTGCGGGCACAGCCACTTCTAGTCCAGGGCAGAGGACTGTCCCTCCAGCCTGCAACCTCTCATCCTGATCAGCAGCTTGTTGAGAAAAAGGATTTCAAGGGAGGAAAGTCATTCTCAGGTGTCTGTACACCCCTTGAACAGGACTGGGGGCTCCCAGGGTTTGCAGGTGCATCTATCTGATGTCCCCTTCCAACACCCCACTGCCTCCCAGTTGTGATAAAGTGAGACAGATTCTAACACTGGTGGCAGCTGAAGCCTTGTGGATTGGTGTTTTTGTGCATGTGGAACCCGTTCATGGTTTGTTTGTGGTCTCTCAAACACAACCCCTGCTTCCCTAAGGCGTTACAGGATTGTTGGAGTCACAGACGTGGTGGAAAGGTGTCGTTGGCTTGGATTTGGGGTTTACCCTCTGTTTGACTGTGTTTTCTTCATTTCCCCATGTGCAAATTGGCTCCTCGTTAGTGTCAGGCAGGTCCCTGGTGTTACTGCAGACCCTTTGGGGGTCCCAGTGGGCTCAGTTTGTGGATGGCACCACTCACAATGGTGTCTTCCACCTTGCACTTCCTTTGGCCCCGTTGGGGCACAAGTATACTTCCCATGGGGCCACATCCCCACGTCCTGATGCTGTCAAAGAGCCAGCGGGCCACAAGGAGCTGCTTTGGGTAGAAGTGCACCTCCTCACCCTCTCTCCTCCCTTCTTTCCCCAGATTTTAGCTGCGTTGGAGAAGGATGAGCAGGCCCGGAGACAGCGGCTGCGGAGTAAGCTGGAGCAGGCGATCGACACAATGGCCTTAAGCAGCTGAGAAGGCGGCGGCAGCAGCAGCGTCCGGCAGTGGGGCGGCAGGACGGAGGGACGGAGGAAGGAGGGAGGAAGGAGCGGCCAGCGGCAGCCACGGGCACAAGACTTGGGGGCTGGGACCGGCCGGGCCCGCGGGAGCTGCTGTGCCTCCACACGCTTCCCATGGACAAACACAGAAACCTCGCGCTTTAGCGGAAAAAACCACAAATCTCGACGACAGCAGCAGCGTCGATAGAACTCCCTGACCCACAGACAAACCCCCCGGTCCAGCTGGGATGCAGCAGGGACCTTGCAGACAGGCGGTGCTAGGCGGAGGAGAAGAGGGTCGCCTGCGCCATGGACTTGCTGGGCATCCTTTGCCTGGGCAGAGTCCCTGAGCCCACAGGGAAGGAGGGTCAGGACCGCGGGGCTTTCTAGGAAGGCGTTTGGATGTTGTTGTTACTTTGGTGAAGGGAGGGTGGGTGGGTTCCTATTTTTACTGTACTTGACTTGCTCTCCCTTCCTTCCCCCCAGCTGTCCGCCCCCTCTCCTCCTCCTCCTCCTCCTCTCTCTTTTTCTGTCTCTCTCCCCTTCTCTCTCTCTCTCTGGCCTTCTTCCACTAGTGTTAACTGCTATATTTGCACAATTTACACGAGACAAACAAAATTTTTAATTTAAAGGAAAAAAAATTATAACAAAAATGGGAGGGGAAAAATATTCTGAATTTTTTGCAACGAACTAACAAAAACGATTTTAAGAGATAAGCTAAAGGACTGATGCTGGGGAGATTTGGGGTTGGGGCTTTAGGGGTGGGCAGGAAAGGGAGAAATCCCTGAGCTTTGATATTTCTAAAATACGTTCTGTGCCATGTTTTATTTGAATGTTGTTTAGTGCAAAAAAAAAAAATTGAAGAAAAAAAAAGTTGGGAGTTTTGTTAGCTGGATAGATGCTGTTATTTTAATGCTGCTGAGTGGTTCTGGAGGTCAAAATCAGAGAGGAAGGGAGATCCCAAGGCTGGTTTTTCTTTTCCTGGGTGACTGCTGAGGGATGGTCGGTGTTTTGTTGAGCTTGTCCTTGTTTTCCTGGTTTGGTGGCTGTGGGGTGGTCCGGGCAGTGCTGCCTGTTCCTGCCTGTCCTGGGATGATGCGGGGTGGAGGATGGTAGTGGGGCCTTGGGGGCTGTCAGGAGGGTTGATGGAGAGCCAGCCTGGCTTTTTGTGGCAGATTCTCTGGCACTGGAGCTGCCTTAACAAAGCCCCTTTATGTTTATTTTTCCTCATCGTCTTTTTGTGCTGATGCAGGGGAAGAGACCAGATCCCTGGTGAAAGGGAAGGCAGGTCCTCTGCGCTCCTGACTGGGATCCCCCCTGGCAAACCGCACTGGGTTCCCAGCCCATGGAGGAACTGGGATTCTGGCTGCCATGGGGCTGTCACCTGCTCTTCCACCTGGGGACCCCAAACATGTGCAGGACCTTCCACCCAAGACTGACCTTTCTTTCTCTGTCTTTTCCTTCTTTCTCCCCCTTTCTCTCCTTGCTGTCACCCTGTCTCCCCTCCACTGCCTCCACCCTGACAGGGCTTCGCTGGAGACCTGAGGTCTCTCCCTCAGCTTCCCCCTTGGAAATGTCAGTTCCTTGTGGGTTTGTGCTTTCCAGAGATGAAAAGGTGCTGAATGCTGCCCTGAATGGCAGCAGGTGACCAAAAACTTCCGAAAAGAAAAGAGCAAAACCCTTTCCTTTTCTGTACTGAGAACTCCTGTTGCTGCCCAGGCCTTGGCACATGGGGCCACACTCTGCCAGGAGCGGATGGCTGTTGAAATCCAAGTGGAGAGAAGCCCAGCTGATTTCGGTCCATTCCCTTAAATTGCAAGTTAAGGGGGGAGAGGGAGAAATAATGAAGTTTTTAATTAAAAAAAATAATAATAAAAGTGTGTATATATATATATGTGGTTACAATCTAATTCTCATGCCCCAGTGGGGTGCTGTATAGTTAACTGAAGGAGAATCAAACCAATATAAAAATGAGATGAATTTACACAGCCAGTTAAAACAAAACAAACAACCACTGCAAAAAAAAAAACAAAAAAAGAAAAAAAATTTAGAAAGGATACCAAATGGTCTGGAAGGAACTTCCAAGCCTTTCTCACCATGGAGAACAATCGTTTGAAGCCTGCACATCTCTCATTATGTTGTAATTTTGTTTGGTTTTGTTTTGTTTTAATAAGGAGGGAAAGGAGAGAAGATGCTGATTAAAAAAAAATAAAGAAAAAAATGACGACAAAAGAATCCAACCACAACAGCAAAACCATGTTTGAAAAAGAATTGATAATTGCTTCCCAAACCTATGAACCCTGAGCTGTCGCTGGATTTCTGAGAGCTGTGGGCTGTTGCATGACTGTGCTAGATTTTAGTCTGAGTTGATCTTTTTAAGAAACAGAAGAAAAAAACCCATAAAACAAAGAAACTGCAAGTATTGAATATTAGAGGTTTGTTTAGACCTGTTACCTATTTTTTTTTAAATTTGAAATTAATTTGCCACTTTCTCGTCCAAAAGAAAAAAAAAAAGAAACAGCAAAAAGAAAGACTTTAGAGGTTCACATCTCAAATGTAGTACTTGGAGACCCTTAAAGGACAGCTGTGTGCCCTGTGCTGGGGCCACCGCTGGCTGCCAGCATCTCCCTGGGGGTTCTGGTGGGACAGAACACTCCAGGGGTCCCTCTGTAGAATTCACTGCTGCTGTGATGGGGTGGAGGGGTGTCTGCAGCTCCCTTTGGTGCAAAGCCTCTTCCTTGTGGCATTGCTGGCTGCATGGTTCTGGTGGAGGTCTTGGAAATTTCCTGGAGGATGGCGGCAGTGCATCAGTGGTCCCACTGTGGTGTGATGGAAGGGGAGCGATGGCTTTGAGGTCTCTGCCAGGACTGGTTTGGGTCCTGACTGTTGCAGTGGTAAGAGTGTCTTGAGGAGCTCTGGTTGCTGTTGAGGGAGCCAAGCATGTGGGTTTTGTGGTGGTTGAGAGGGGATGGAGATGTGTTTCTAAGAACATCTCCCTGAAGATGTCCCTTCTGACAAAGAGGGCTGGAAGCACTGTTAATTGCTGAGGTCTGTTAGCCTGTCACTTTCCCAGCACCAATGCTCTGGGTGCTCTCTCAGCCANGGTTGCTGTTGAGGGAGCCAAGCACGTGGGTTTTGTGGTGGTTGAGGGCTGGAGGGACAGATGACATTTTTGGCCGTGGTGGGTCTGAGGTGGATTTAGGCAGCAGAGAGGCTCCTGGGGAGGTCATGCTGGGCAGGCTGGCAGTGCCATGGTGTGGCTCTGCTTTCTGGGCTCCCCTTGTGCTGTGACCTGACTCTTCCAGCCCCCTGGTGATGCTGACTGCCCATAGTGTGGTCCTAGGGATGGGTTCCTGTTGGCTTCCTCCTGGAGAGCTTTGGGGTGTCTGTGGTTTTCTCCACCAAAAGATGCCCCAGCAGCTCCCCACTGCTTGGGCGTCCCCTTGCTGCCTCCAATGGGGAGGATGGTGGTCAGTGAGGTGGGCACTGCGGTGCTGCCCGCAGCCTCTGGCGCTTCTTGGTGCTACCTTTGCCTTTCGCATGATGCCCAGCGTCCTTAATTGTGCCAGGCAGCTGCCCACCCTCCCTTGACCGGCCTGGTGGGGTCAGAACTGGCCCTGTCAGACCCTGCCTCAGAAGGGGGAAAGGTGTGGAGAAGCTGGGAAGCATCTGCAAGGCTCCTCTTACTGCTGGTGTAGCCCGTGCCCCAGAATGGGGTGAGGTGGGGAAGCGTCCCTTGTTGTGAGCCTGCATTTCCTGGCACTCCTGCTCTGGGCCCCCACCAGAGGCAGCTGGACCGTGCAGGCTGATCCCCTACCACTGCAAGCAAGGGGGTCCCTCCCTGCTCTCTTTGCCTTTCTCTTCAGTTTGGGGTTAAAAAATGTGCAGTCCAGCCTGGAAGCGTCTCCCTCAGCAGGAGCCCCTTGTCACACCCAGAGCTGGCCCCAGCCTGGGGACAGGGAGCAGGATAGGTGGGGGGACCCCCAGGCTCACCCACTCCCAACCAAAGCGCACAACAAGCTGTCCTTTAAGAAAGCGGGGGAAACCTAAGGTGGATCCGGCGAGAGGCAGAGAATTCTAATAGTTTTAGAAAATTAAATGGGGAAAAAAAAAAAATCACACTCCGGAGTCCTGATTCCCTTTCTGTGATTGTTTCAGACTTGAAGCAAAAGGCCAGCGTGGCTGGTCGAGCGCCCTTTGATCGTGTAAATATCCTGCTATTTCCTATTTTAATGTTCTTCAGATTTAGTACTTGTAAATAAACACATGCATCAAGGAGAGATTAAACATTTTTGCTAAAGCTGGTGTGTTTTGCCTGTGTTTTTGGGGGTGATGTGAGTGCATGGAGCAGGCAGCTTTGGGAGCAGTGGGCAAATCCGTGGCTGTGCCAGGGGGATATGATGCAAAGTAGCATCAGGATGTGCCAAAAATATGGTGCATGGTGCATATGTGGGTGTCGGGGTCCTGAGCTATGGTTGTTTACACCCACCAACGGAATTCCAGACGCTCGCAGGGGGATTTAGGTGGCTTCCTCATCAGCCCCTTTCCTGGGTGGCTCATGTTAAATTGCTTTAAACCATTTGATTTTACTCGTTGCCTTTCAAACTGCTCAGAGCTGCTGATCAGATGCAGAGGAGCTGAACCTGCCACGCTGCAAGCACAGAGATGTAGATACCTGCCTAACTGTTCTGCCACTCACTGGGATCCACGGGAACCGACCAGGGCTGGGACAGCTTCACTTCTACCTCTCGGGTCATCCTGGCCCTTCGTCCCATAGGGACATAGTGGGGTGACAGCACAAGTGCTTGGGAGGAAGTACGCAGTGGTGAGGTGATGCTGCAGGCTCTGCACGCTGCAGGGGCATCTGCTTTTCCAGCTCCTGACCTTTCCTGATACTTGTCTTTAAAGCTGTGCCATCCTGTGGCTCTGGATACCTCCACACTGCATTGTAGTCTTTGCAGTCCCAAAGTGAAGCACCAGGAGAGGAAGCCCAGGGCAGCAGCCGGTCACCTCAGCACTCTGATCACAGGGGAGACCTTCTTCAGGAATGTCGGGTGGCCATGGCAGGTGGAGAGACATTCCTGGAGAGGAGGGGGTGAGTTTGGGGGTGAATCCCTGGGGTGTGGGATCAGGGCCAAGAGTCCTCAGCAAGAGCCCAGCATGCAGACCAAAATCACACAAATTAAGTCGCTTTTTTGTTTTTTATTGTTTCCTTAGCCTCTTCCTGCCCTGAGGCCAGTCTTCTGAGGGATTGGGCTGGCAGGGCTATGGACTGTATTATGGATACTGAATACATCTTTTCTCTGCATTTAGTGTGTGTATGAACTGGAGGTTTTTCGTATTTTCTCTTGCAGTTTTCCTACTCTCCAACAAGAACATCATTGGCAGGTATTAAACATCCACTGTTTTTGCCATAGTGCAAAGATTGTTTTGATCTTGTTTTTCTATCTTAAAAAAATAAAGTTTTCTTTTACCAGCCTTTCAAATGCTTAAGAAAATTACATTTGAACTGAATTTTGGTCAGGTTTCTGGGAGGATTTAATTGAGGGCAGCTCATCTTCCCTGATTTTGTGCTGGAAACACCATCCTTACGGCCATGTGGGAGCAGGTGGCAGCTGAGCATCAAACAGGTGAGCACTGGGGTGGGTACAGAAACTGTATTTAAATAAGTTTTCAGTCCAACATATAGTGGGGCTTTTATTTCTTTTTTCAAGGCGTAGAGATGAGGGTCTCTCCCTGAAGAGACCTTGCTGCGCCATGGTGCTTTACTCTGAGCCCTTTGCAAGCAGGATTTTTATTTTAAAATTTGTTCTATTATTTTACCAGAGAACAGAAACTTTAAAACTTCCTGGTTGACCAAATAAATAAATAAATAAATAGTATTTCACCATCACCAGGATGTTCTTCAATACAATTTGCACCAGTTTTCCCAAGGAGTAAGAGCTTCTGGCAGGAAGCCAGGGCCTCCAATGACAGCTACAAATGTCTTTGTTTGCCTCCTCAGTCCCTCAGTCCTAGTGCAGAGCTAACCAGAAAAAGATTATCAAGGCCTGCAAATGATTGTGTAATCCACAAATGCACTTTATTTGATTAAATGATAAAATGTGAACCTTCCAGCAAAATCATGCACTGCTGCCACTTGAGACGGTGCTAATCCAGCAAATCTGCAGCAGCCTCCATGTGTCTGGAGCTGGCCAGGGTTTGGAGGTGGATGCAGCCCTCCCTGTGGCCTCCCTGGCTGACCTGGGGGTCTTGGAAGCCCCCTTGCCATCATCTCATCCAAACTCGGGCTCTGGGTGAGTGGCGCATCCCAGGGCACCCGTGTGGGGTCTGAAGGTCTCATCTTAGGCTCTTTGTACAAAAACCTCTATCCCTTCACCATTGCTGTGGTTTTGTTCTTTCCCTGTGCACCTCTTTGTCCTCCTGCCCTGGGACATGATGCTGTCCTGCCTTTGAGTCTCTGTATAATTCTTTGCTTGTCTTACATTATGCAGTGAGGGCCAGGACATGCAGATGGGAGCTCTGCTCCAG
>VWPU01012943.1:0-27000 GCA_013398955.1 Callaeas wilsoni | reverse complement strand
GCTGCTGCAGCCCCACTCTCAGCACAGCTCCAAAACCCACAAGGGCTTTTCCCTTTCTTCTTGGGCATCTCTCCCACAAGGAATAGATAAGGAGATTACTTAGCTGACATTCACAGGAAATAAATTTGCAACATATTTCATTGTGGACAGAAGAGGAAACTGTCCTCAGGCAGGATTCCAGACCTTATCTCTTGCAGCACACACTGTACAGTGTGCATCTTCCAATGGGTCTCGCAGGGAAGTTGCATCTCCCGTAAGTGCAGTATCCCCCTCTTTGCCTGCATCCAGCTGCATTTCAGGTTTCCATGTGAAAAGAAACATTCAGAACAATTAAAGCAATCATTTGTGAGAGCAGTGTGTGGTTGCAGGAGGCTGATGCATTTCTGGCCAGTGGGTGGGTTCAGCTCCTATGTCCCCACAGCAAAGATCACACACAGGGCAAAAGAACACCCAGAAACACCCAAACAGGAACAGCTGGGTGCAGGGTGGAAGCCTGAAACCAAACCCGGTCCTGACTCACAGAACAAGCCAGGATTCTATTTCCATGGGCTCTTTCGACCCCAAGTCTGTGTCCTATAGACCTATCACAGGATAAACACCTTTCTCCTCAATCCCCCCTTACCTTTGTATCACTTCCACTAAATAATGTGGTCACTTCCCCAGACATGGAAAACCCCAGTAATGGAGGACCACACCTCTCCCCATCTCCCCACTTCCCCTCTCACCTGAAGCACCCTGCACCAACAGCAGGATCAGGGGGAAGAGCAGGAGCAGGATCTTCATGGCTGCTGCCTCTCCTGGGTCTTCACAGGGCTGCAGAGGGGACACCAAGGCAATGGGGACATGCAGGACCCCAGGTGCTGCAGAAACCTGGGCTCCAGAAACCTGGGGAACCAAACTGCAGAGGGGCTGCCTCCAGCCACAGCAGATGATGTTTCCTCTGCTTTCCTCTTAAAAAGAATTCTCTGGTTTTTGCCACCCTGCCAACCTCAGGAGAATTTCATGATGTTTCAGTCTCTGGGAAATCCATTACCTCATCTCATCCTTTTCCAGGAGACCCCACAGTTACCTACCTGGTCTTGGTGTTCAGGCAGCAACAAACCCAACAGGAATCACTTGTGTCCAGCAGCCCTTGGGTCCAAGGAGCACTTTTTTGACCAAAACACTCTGATTTTATATTGTTGCAAGCTGTGGGGACATTCACTGATTTTTGCTGACACATCTCCCCTTGGCCAATCAGAAAGCCACCCATCCATGTTGGGATGCTGGGGCTTCTTCTTATCCCTCTCTGATGCAATGGCAGAGGCTGAGGTGCCTCCTGGAGCTGTTGCAATTGTCACCGTTGTCCTCACGCAACACCTCTTGTGACATCCATGGCACAGAGGCACCCGGGCTGTGGTGACCCGGCATGAACCACTTGGGATGGACAAAACAGGCTGGTGGGTGCAGGCAGAAGTAGGAACCAGTCCCAAGCAATCTCTCCTGTGAGGGTAGTGAGGCCCTGGCACAGGTTGCCCAGAGGTTGCTGCCTCATCCCTGGAAGCGTCCAAGGCCAGGCTGGATGGAGCTTGGAGCAATTGAGGTGGTGGAAGGTGTCCCTGCCCATGGCATCAGGTTGGAACTGGATGATCTTCAAGGTCCCTTCTTCCCCACACCATTCTGTGATTCTTTGATAGAATATCTGTCTCTTCCTGTCCTGTCAGTTTGCTTAAGGAGCTGGTGCTGTGTGACACACAGAAACATTCAAAAAATTGTGGTTTCCTTCTCTTTTAACATGACAAGAGCAGCTTCATCCTTGCCAAGGTGACTTGCATTCCACCTGCCAGGAAGTGATAACCTTAAGGATGCCTTTCTGATGTCTACTCAAACAGTCAAGCAGTGCAAAGGGGAAATGCCACCAGGTGAGACCACACCTCGCCTCGTTCTGTCTGAATCCACTGCTTCTGAAACTGCCCTACTTGGTACAAAATCTGCAAGTGTGGTTCACCAGAAGCAAAACACTGTGCAAAAATGTGCAATCTATGGGAAATTAGTGAAGAAAGGTGACTAGGGCCTTAACAGGCTTTAGAGTTGTGGACTTGATCAGGAGGGTTTTTGGATTTATAGGAATTTTATGGTGTTTCAGAAAGATAAAGATCAAGGTGGCTCATGGAGGAAAGATCATCAGATAGAAAGAAGCAATGTATCCATGGCTGCTTTCTGGGCACATCCTACCTCCATCTCATTATCTGTCCTATATTCCTAGTAAACTTTATTTCTAACCCTTTTTTGTACAAACAGTCTGTCTGTGGTGTGTCTCCAGAGTGCTGGCCCATTGCTCAGAGAAACCAAAGCTCTTGGAGCTGGATCCTGGAGAGGAGAATGGGACTTGAGGTTGGATACATCAGGGACACAGGGTCTGGTGTCATCTCTCAGAGAAATGCATGGAATCATGGAATAGTTTGGGTTGGAAGAAACCACAGAGATCCTCTCATTCCAACCCCTGCCATAGGCAGGGACACCTTCCACTATCCCAGGATGCTCCAAGCTCTGTCCAACCTGGCCTTGGTGCGTGATGGGGACATCCCTCGGGCATCAATCTGTAGAAGTTGGATTGGGTGTCCATTGCTGGATCCTTGGAATATCCTCGCTCCTGGAGGTTTGGAACCAGACTCAGGACCAGCCCAGGGCCAGCACAGCCAGGGACTGCTGCTTATGGTGTGGAAAAGACTTCTATAATCCTCACTGCAGGGAGGCCATGGCTGCGGCCAGCCCTGCCCTGAGAAGCTGCTCTGACCTGGGGATCTTGTGCTTGACCCTATCAGAGCTGCAGCTTGGCCTTGGTGATCCAGAGCCAGACTTGGACCCACAGCTGGCACCCTGATCTGGCCTCCCCTGTACCCACAGCAATGCTCAATACCCCAGGAGAGGCTGCTCCCACCCCTGGCTGCCCTGCTCCATGGAGGGGGGCAGTGGGTGTCCCCTGCCCCAGCACCCCCATCGTCACTGCCCCAAGGTCACTGCCCCATGGCAGTGCAGGGGCCACCCCCATGGCACCCCTAAGCTGCGCATCTTGGATCTGCCACATGGATCATCCACAATCACCCACCTGGGCTGCTCCCTCATTCCCCCATCCCAACTCCAGGTCTTGAACCTTCTCAGCACTGACCCCCAACTCAGTCACAAACTCCTGAGAAGCCCTATGGCACAGCCATCAGTCCCTGTTCCCTCTGGAGCAGAATGGCTTCTCCCACCCCCCAGATAGCCCTGGGCCCCACAACATCCCCCTGGTGCCCCATACCCAGGCCCCACAGCTGGGGATGGACCCAAGGACACCAAGGCAGTGTGTGTCCCATGGAACAGCCCCACAAGCGCTCCTGACCCAGCTTGGGAGCCAGTGGACAACCAGCAGGTCCCCACTGAAATTAGGGTGGTCATAGCAACCCCTCCATCCCTGTGTGAGAGGTGCTGGGGTCCCCTTGCTGAGCCAAAAGGCTGGCGTTGGGGTCCCTGTGAGTGTCACATGTGTCCCCCCTCCCACCATGGGTGGAGCTGCTGGTGTGGCTGAGGCCAGCACGGAGAGAGGGTGGATGGTGGGGCAGTGTTTGTGTGTCCATGTCTGTCAGGAATTCACCCCGTCCTCTCTGTCCTTCCCTGCACACAGAGGAAAGCCATGCACACCCAGGACACACATCTTGGCAGTGGGAACGACCACCGCCTTGTATTGGGAACGCTGGGGTACAGGATTCCCATGGGATCAAGGTCCGGCTGTCCAGGGTTGCTGCTGCCCCTGGGAGTTCTTGGTGCCTCCTGGCAGCATCGTCCTGACCACGCAGCGAGGGCACGGGCTGGTGTCCTGCTCGGGGATCCAGGAGCCCATCAGGGATACCACCGCCTGCGGGAGGAGAGGTCTGGCAGTGCCTGTCCCAGCCAGGACAGCAGTGAGGGCTCAGGGATATCCCTGTACCCTTGGGCTGCACATTACCCGTTTTTTCCCCAGCAGCCTCACACCGAACCCCAGCAGGCAGCAACCTGAGCCCTCCGGGCAGCCCTGAACTCACATCCGACAGCAGAATTCCTGCTCGGAGCAGAGGCCAACGCGGCCGATCCCGGGCGGGCAGGAGCGGTGGGAGCAGAATCCCCCGCGGCGCTCGCAGTCCTGGGCTGATGCTCGAGCCGGGGGCAGCCCTGCAGGGCACAGAGAGAGGAGACTTTCAGTCGAGATGCTGAGCCCAGCCCCTGGTCCCTGCGTGGCCAGCGTTAGCCCAGCCCTGCCTGCCCCCTGCCACAACTGCTGAGCAGGTGTGTGCAGCAGAAATCCAGGTGAGTGTATGGCACTTGGATGGGAGACGCTCACTACACCCCTAAGCAAGCTCTGGGAGAGGTCTCCATCGTGCCTGCTGCCTCCCTCCTGGAACAAGGGAGAACTCCAAGGGTGGAAGCAGGATTTCCCTTCCTGCCCACTCCTCCTCCTCTCCAGCAGGGCTGCTGTGCCCAGTGCTGCTGACTCAGAAATGCAGGGGTCAGGAGGCATGGAGAGCGGTCAAATCCCAGTTTGGGAAAGATGAGAGCTTTAATACAATGCCAACAGCAGAACCTGCAGCTGGAGCCTTTCCTTAAAGGTGTGGGGTGAGAGGGACCCTGGCGAGGGATGGCGCAGCCACCAGGAGAACTCATCAGCTCAGGTGACAAATCCTCCCTACAAAACACTGACAATGGACAAACCCTCCACATTTCTTACCGGTCACTCCCTGGAGCATCAGGAGGAGCACAGCACAGAGGACAGGCAGGATCCGCATGGCTGGGAGTCGCTGGCAGGGTCGCAGCTCTGGGGAGAAGAGAAAGGAGGCAGAGGTGAATGGGAGGGTCCCTTCCTGCAGGTCATGTGGCAGAACTGAGGAGAGGGGATGTGACCAGTCAGTGGTGGGACGATGCACTCGACGGCCCAGGGTCGGAGCTTCCTGGCACCAGCAGCAGCAGTTTGGTCTCTCCACGTGGCACAAAGTCCCTTGGGATGGCTGAGTCCTCAAAATGTCCAACCCCAAAGCTCCTTTTTCTGTTTCTTCCTCCCACAGAGAAAAACAAGCAGAGCTTTCCTCATCTGACACCTGAGAAGGATTCCCAGGCCTCCAGCCCAGGATCTTGTGTCACCCCGCCTTGCGTAAGGGCCGCTCGGCGCTGTGGTTTGCTGGACACCTCTGGGGACGGGCACACAGCATCCCTGTTCGTTAGGCCTTGGCAAACAATCAGCTTTCACCACACAAAGGAGCTCTGTCCTCCTCCCCCCACGGGAAGCGCGCTCTCTATGCTTCGCTTGAAAATAACTTGGAAGACGCCACTTGGGATGACATCCCCATCCAACCGGCAATCCCAGGAAGGACAAGCTTTAATTGTGGCTTTGTTTGGTGGAGTTTGCTGTGTGTAACCCTTTGCTGTTTGGTGGAGCATCTTCATAAATGTTTCCAGCCTTGCTGCGGGTTCACCAGGCGTTATGGGTCCGTGTGTGTGGATGGATGTGTGTTTTACACTCATGCATGATGTGTGTTCCCTGAGCAGTCACACGAATCATGGAATCACACAATGATTTGGCTTGGAAGGGACCAGGAGGTTTCATCCTCCCGTCATGTGCAGGGGCATCTTCCGCTATCCCAGGTTGCTCAGAGCCCCATCCAGCTTGGGTTTGAGCACTTCCAGGGGTCAAGGGGCAGCCACAGCTTCTCTGGGCAATACATGAATATGCCTTTGATCCAAACAACTCACCGTATTTCATTGTTTTTTCACTCCCCAGAGAGGGACATGGTACAAACTATTTGCAGATCTGCACCCAGGGGGATCGCTACTACTCTGCCATGGTAGTCAGAGGACTGAGGACAGCTCCTTATTTCCTTCACCATTGAAGGAAATCCTGATCCTACAGTTTCAGCCAGAAAAAGGGAAAAGGCCTTGCCCCAATTTTTTTTAATATCTGCTGAGTTGTCTTGGCATCAAAACCCCAGGAGGCAAGGGACTTGGAACAGCTACATCCAGTAGTCAGGCTCCTTACAGAGCTTCATTATCGTGGCAATTAACTGCATCTCTCTGCTGTTGCTCTTTGGCACACGCATCAGCTTAATCCCTGGAAGTGTCCGAGGCCAGGTTGAATGGGGCTTGGAGCAACCTGGGATACCGGAAGGTATCCAGGCCCATGGCAAGGGGTGTTGGATCTAGATGATTTGAAGATCCCTTCCAACCCAAACCATTTTATGATTCTCTGATTCTATGAATTTGAACATGTAGAGTGCTGGGGAGATGGAATTGGGATAAGAAGCAGGGAAGAGATGTGCAGCATGGATCCTAAGGAGCTTCAGCCTGTTTTGCTCTAAGATGGCTCTTGAAGCCATTCCCCAGCCATAAAGGCAAAGTCAGGTATTTGTGGTGGGGGGCTAAAAGCATGATGAGACTGGATTCTGAATGATGCTGGCTACAGACAGATGAGTCTAAAATTACAAGGGCTGAACCCTCCCTGCAAAGTCCTCAGTCCTTGAGCAAAAATCTTGTGCCATTCCAGTTTGTGAAACACTCACCTACCGTGGATTGTGCAAAAACCTCTTAGGACATAAACTGTAAATTGCTGGTTTGGCTTCACTTGGCAACTTCCTCAGGTTTCCATCCAGGGAGATCCCTGGGAGGAGGCTGTTGGCCCAGCTTCCTGCCCTGCACAAGGCTGTGGTTTCAATGGTGGCAGAGTCATTTGCAGAAGCATCTGCTTTGAACAGGCCCAGACAGTGAGGGAGCTGAGCCTGTTCAGTCTGGAGAATACTGAGAAGGGGGTCTCAAAAATCCATACAAATATCTCCAACGGGTGTCAGAGGATGGTGACCGACTCTGTTCAGTGGTGCCCAGCTCCCAGGATGAGGAGCAGTGGCCATAAACTGGAACACAAGAAGTTCCACCTCAGCTTGAGGAAGAAATTCTTCATGTTGAGTGTATCAGAGCGCTAGAAGAGCTGCCCAAGGAGGTTGTGGAGTTTCCTATTTGGAGACATTCCAAACCCACCTGGACAGGTTCCTTTGTCACCTACTCCAGGTGACCCTGCTTTGTCAGGGGAGGTTGGAGTAGATGTTCTCCAGGGATGCCTTGCAACCCTAAACGTTCTGTGATTCTGTGAAGGGTGGGCAGATGCTTTGCAACAAATGTGCAGCTCAGGGCCTTGAGTCAGTCCTTTGTACTTGGGTTTGGTTGCTTCCCTTAAAAATCAACCTTTACTGCTCCTCCCTTCACAGAATCCCAGAATGGTTTGGATTGGAAAGGACCTCAAAGATCATCTTGTTTCATCCTCCTGCCATGGGCAGAGACACCTTCCACTATCCCAGGTTGCTCCAAGCCTATCCAAACTGGCCTTGGACACTTCCAGGGATGGGGCAGCCACAGCTTCTCTGGGCACCAAGGAGTCCTTGTCAGCACAAGGATGCTCCTGACCATGCAGGAGCAGTTGCAGAGACAGGAGATATCTGAACAACCTGCACCTTCTGGGTTTTCTGTTGTGGTCCAGGCCAGGACAGGCCGAGTCTCTCAGAAAAGAAGTGATCAAAGTCACCAAGGAATTTGCCTCTTGTACATGTTTCTGTAATTGTCTCAAGCAGTGTCACAGGTGTAACCCTGATCTCCTGATTTGCTACTGCAGATGATGCAGATTTTGCAAATTCATTCCAAATTTATATCAGGCAGAAGAACCAAGGGTAAAATTAGACTTCAAATTACCAATTTGTCCCGCTCAGTGTGACTTTAGTTCTCATAATAAAACAAGATGCTCTTCCCAGGTCTGAAAGCTCTGGACCAGGAGATGGGAACCCGAAGTTTTCAGAGCAGAGGTGCTGTGAAGTGTCACACTGGGGAAGACTTTTGTGCTCCCTGTGGAAATGGTGACTGACCCCAGTTTTAGTCACAACAGAGAATTCCCTAGCAGGCGTGTGTGGAGAACTTGCCAGCATTCACTCAATCAGCAGCCCAAGAGGGGAAAATATTTTGGTGAACTACACATTCCTGGCAGATTATTTCAGAATTCTTATTTAAATTTCTTAATGGAAAAAAGACTTGGGAAATTAATTACTATTGGAAATAAATGACAACACCACACAGGGCAGCCATGTAACCTCCCCAGATCTTGCTTTATTGAAAGGAGAATGACAAATCCTTGGTGGCTGGTACAACTCTTTGAATCCAATAATGTCAAAAGTGATCATTCCTGGAAATTCTCCGCAATTAGCCACACTACAACCTACACAAAGGAAAGGATATTTCAGTGTTTCCAGAATTATGATAATGAGAAAAATCCTGCTACTTGGGATTCAAATGATAATTTAGGAAGTCATCTTTGCCCCAGATAAATCCTAAACTTACCATCTACAGCAATTATACCCAAAACGACATGACCCCAGGTAATCGTTGCCACGAGGGCATTTCCCCCTGTGGCAGAAAGTCCCACGATATCCACACTCCATGTAAGGTCTCCTGGGTCTTGTCAAGCTTCTGCCTTAAAAAAGAACAAATAAACCAACAAATAAGTGAAAATGGGAGACATTTTATTTCTGGCAGGGATTTGCATTTTGCTTAATCCCTGTGAGCTGACAAAATCATGACACTTCAACCCTCAGAAGAGGAGGTCTGTGGGCAGAACAACCAAGAAAATGCTCTAACTCCTTCTGATGTGTCTCCAAGCCTAGGACTCCCTTAGGAACTCTGATTTCAGGGATGGACATCAGAGAGCTGATAGAAAACAGTAAGTGGGCACTTAACAGCTCTTAAAACCTTGTAGGTCATGATTTGGGAGAGATGCACCAGCTCATCTGGGAGGGTCCTACTTATTTAAAAAAGAGAGGAAGAGGCTTTTAATGTGAACAGACAGTGACAAGACAGAGGGGAATGGTTTTAAACTAAAAGAAGAGAGATTTAGATTAGGTTTTAGGAAGAAATTCTTTCCTGTGAGGGTAGTGAGGCCGTGGCACAGGCTGCCCAGAGAAGCTGTGGCTGCCCCATCCCTGGAAGTGTCCAAGGCCAGGTTGGATGGGGCTTGGAGCAGCCTGGGATAGTGGAAGGTGTCCCTGCCCATGGCAGGAGGATGAAACGAGATGATCTTTGAGGTCCCTTCCAATCCAAACCATTCCCTGATTCCATGGTTGTATAGATTTGGCTGTTTCCCTCCCTATACATTCCACCCATGTCTCAAAAAGGTCCTGGTGTCCAGCAGTCCACAGGGATGGCTCCCATACGTGGATAAATTCATCAGTCCATGCAGAGCAACAGTTCCATGCTGCCAAACCCACCGCACCAGGCATTGCCCTCTGGGTCTGGGGCTGAACAGCCTGGAATTGCTCTTCCCTACATGTCTAAATTGAATTCGCTGCTAAAATAGGATACCCACATTCAAACTGCCTTTTGGGAATGGCCACCAGCCTGTGCTATTCCCAGAACAGGTTTTACCCGTGAAAGTGCTAATTGTCAGGGATCAAAACAACCCCAGGGAGCAGACTAGCAATTAGGCAGGATGTTGCCTGGCCCTGTTTGGTCGATTAATAGAGATGTAGCCTGGCAGCTGAAGCGTTCTGGATGCACCTGACTGAGTGCACATGAACCAATTAATTCCAGTTTCCAGCTCAGCCGTGGAACAACGCTAAGTCCGGCATATTCAGAGAGAGGAGATCTCGTTCCATCAAACAGATAACGGATATTGTGTATGTACAGCGCGTCCAGCACATCCCTGGTGCGCAGGACTCCCAGCATGTGAGTGGAGTGATACAAGCACACCCAGAAAATCCCAGGGAGAAATAAAGGAGCGCTTTAAAGGGTGCATAAAACACTCCTGATCTCAAACTATCTGTCTGTGGGGCACTGCAGAGGTGACTGTGACCAGTCTGAGCTCTCAGAAACACTTTTTTCACAGATACAGATGAATTTCTTGCTTTAATATACCTTGAAGGTCCTACTGAAAACAGCCCAAACATCCACCGTGTGTTAAATAAGGCTATAAAACAGAGCAAAGGAACTCTGCCCAGTGTCCTGCCTCTGACAACTGGCACAAGCAGAGGCCCAGGTAAGAATGAGATCAGATAACCACATAGAATCATAGAATCACAGACTCATTTGGGTTGGAAAAGACCTTCAAGATCATCAAGTCCAATTGTTAACCCAGCACTGCCAAGCCCACCAGTAATTCATGGCCCCAAGTGCCACATCTACACATATTTTAAATCTCTCCTGGGATATATGACGCTTTTCCCACATTTTTGGTCTGCTGCAGTTCATCATAGTCTTTTCCCATCCTCACTTCCCCAGAGCACACTTTCCACTCTGTTCCCACAGAGCTCAAAACTCCACCAGCCCTTGTTTGTGCACGGAGCGCCCTGCAAATGTGGCTGTGCCATTTTCAGGGTGATAGCAAAATACAATCCCTTTGTTTGGGGTTCCAGACTCCTTTGCACCCCCCAACAGGCACAGCCTTCACCAGCACTTGGGGCTAAACAGGTTTCTCCACCAAGGAGATGCTGCCAGTAGCATTTAAACCTTAACTCATGATTTTGTGCCTCTCCACCTCATGTCCCAGCTCCTAAAGCAGAGCATATTTGAAGAACATGGGACCAGATTCCTTTTTCTTTTTTCTGTGTGGTATAAGAATATTTGATCATGATCTAATTTGTCTGTTGGGTGACTCAGAGGCAAAGTGATCTAAGTACGAGCCTGCAGGGTTTAACAGGGAAAACGCTGGTGCTGAACAGTAATTTTGGGGTTGCCCCTCGTGCTTTCAAAGTGATGCTTGGACTGTTTGCTGGCTAATTTCATGTATCATCTGTAATCTGCCAACGAGTTTTGATGATTTGTGTGAGGATTCTTTGCAGGAGGCAGCTTGGCCACAACCCAAAGAGGACAGGAGACCTTTGCAAGACACCAACATCTCTTTAGTCCCTCACCTTCATTTACACCTTACCTGCAGCTCCGTGAAATGCCACCAAGAGGAGAACAAGGAGAAAAGGAAGGATTTTCATGGCAGAGAGTGAGCTGGCAACTCTGCAGAAAAAGGAGATCAGGATATTGGTTACAGGCTTGTCCCTCCGCAGTCCCAGAAGTGACACAGAGAAATGTTCTTCAAGACCTGGAAGTTACCTAAAAGAGGTTCTTATACATTTTTGTTATGATAATGTCTATTGTCCTAAGATTTTCCTGGAGTACACATAGGATCATGGCATAGGAAAAAACTTCCATGCAGAAAATTCAATTTTAAATCCCCTTTTAATTAATGCATCAAATAACCAGCTATTTATCCTTGTGTTTTTTGATACTTTGCAATGCATTGCCATAAATTTGATTTGCCTTATGGAAGTTAAAGCTGTTCACTCTGAAAAGAAGAAAATTTTTGCTAGATTTATGCAAAACAACTCCATGGGTTTTCTCAAGTTTTTCTAATAAAAAAAAGAGCAGAAAAAGCTCCTTTACAATTAACTCAAAAGCCATCTTCTCCTTATTCTTCCTTAGAGGCTGTTGTTTAGCCTTCATCTCAAGAATGACATAATTTCCAGGATAAATATTTTGAGTATTTGCATTTCCTGAGCCAACAAAAACTTCTCCCCCTTATCAACAGTTGACACCTCTAGAACTGGCTCGTGACAGACTGGAGTCACTGCACAGTAAAGGCTATGAAACAAAATGCAGATAAACATGAAAGATACGAAGTCTCCAGCCTGTCTAAGAAAGAGAAGGCCTTTTAAGAGAGGCTGAATAATGAGAAGATTTTGGTTGTTACCAAGGTAGGAGGAGGCTCTAGGCTGGAACAGTCCCGGGATCAGTGTCAGCCACCCGGATGAGGATGAAGGAGCAGAGCGTGGCTCTGTGCTGTTTCTGGAGGGTGCTGAGGGATGTTTGACCTCCACAGCCTCGTGGTGGCCAATCAGGCTTTGGGGAGCTTTGGGGACACCCAGTGAATCCTCTCTGCTGTCCTCCTAAGAGGAACCAAGCTCTGGCTTTCGAACCATTGCAGCATCGCCTCAGGAAATGTGTTGAGATGTGAAAAACCACCTTGGGCCACCTCCCTTTGAGCCCCCCTTTGGCCACAGCAGCTCACTCAAGGTCTCTTGTTTCCATCTGTTTCCAGGGGTTTTATATTTCCTTATAAACATGAATAATGTATCACCACAGAAGTAAAACAATCATCAGCTGGAATTATGTTAAAATAAAACCCACCAAACCTATGTTAAAAGGGAAGTTAGCTCTTCTTTGGAAATTCAGGAAGAGGGTTAATGAGCTGTCATTAATTCTATATAATTTCTGCTGTTGGAAGGGAAGATCTGGACAAATAACAACATGGAAAAGATCTGCCCTAGGGAATGGTAGGGAAAAAAGTGAGAGAAGAAAAGAGAAATCTAAGAGTTATGGGGAAAAAAAGGAAAAAGTGTTTTGTTTTTTTTCAAATTGTTGCACCAAAATATTTTCATTACTAGGCTGCCTGCATGGTACGTGAGATATTTTATGCCATATCTATTTATGGAAATTATTACAGCCCATGTTCAGCAATTTTAGTTTTATTATAATCTTCACTCTCTTGCCATGGACAGAAGAGTTCTCTGAGCACAGCACTCCTAAGCATCCTCCTTTCTCACCAAGGATTCCTCCAATGGCTCCCTGCTTTCCACGCATTTACAGACATTTCTATAAATTCAGATGCCTGTTGCAAAGGGATCTTCACTTCCCTTTTATCCCTCTTTGCTGCTGGAACCCGGCCGGCCCCGTTCCAGGGAGTTGCCGTTCTGCCGCAGCAGCTGCTGGAGCACGGCTGAGCTCATCCCTGCGAGAGCCTCCCTGGGCTCGCCCTTCATGCCCCGCAGGGATTTTTCTTGGATCTCTTTGTTTTCTTTCCCAATCAAAGCAACTATTTCACCGAGGTTTCCAGCACGGCCTTTTCAGCAGCTTTCAGGCTGCCCACAGGCTTCTTGTTTCTCTGGGCTGCTCTTTTTGGTGCTTTTCTTTCCTCATTTCTTCTTTTTTTTGAAATGAAACACTTGCACGCTGAATGTACTTGGTCCCACAACGTGGTTACACATAATTGTGCTGTGGTCACTTTTACAGAGCAGCTCCCACAAACAGCTTTGGAATTGGGTCCTTTGCACCTAATCCAGGAAGGAAAATCTTGTGGATGCCAGGACCAGCTGTTCTAAGAATCACCATTTTACAGCAAGAAAAATGTACCTTTTACAGAAGAAAAATCTAATATCTGCATCTCCTGGCATCATCCACAATCACCTGTCAGAATTTCTCTGCTGCCTCACCTCTGGCAAGGGAAGAACCTGCAGATGTGCCCTGGTCCCCAGGTCCATCAGGGCGGGGCTGTTGCCGAAACCCTTCCCTGAGGTGTTGTGAGGTGTTTGCATTCAGATGTGCAGCCAAACATCTGGGCTGAAAAGTGGCTGAGCACATGAGGGACAGCTGGGTCTGTGTGGTGTCACCTGTGGGCAGCTCACCTGGAGCACTGAGTCCACATCTGGGGGAGCCCAACACAAGGAAGACTTGGAGCTGCTGGACAAATCCAGAGAAGGCCATGGAGATGCTCCAAGGGTTGGAGCCATGGCCAGGGACACCTTCTACCACAGCAGATTGCTGTAAGCCCTGTCCAGCGTGGCCTTGGACACTTCCAGGGATGGGGCAGCCGCAATTCTCTGGGAAGCCTGTGCCAGGGCCTCGCCAACCTCACAGCCAAGAATTCCTTCCCAATATCCCATCTAACCCTGCCCTCTGGCAGTGGGAAGCCATTCCCTGTGTCCTATCCCTCCATCCCTTGTCCCTCTCCTGGAGCTCTCCTGGAGCCCCTTTAGGCACTGGAAGAAGCTCTGAGGTCTCCCTGGAGCCTTCTCTTCTCCAGGACATAGCTTTGTTGGAGACTCAAGGAGTTTTTTAGCAAAAGAGGCTCCTGGGTGCTGAAATCCAGCAGAGAAAAGTGCAGCCAAAGCAGTGGCTGGGAGGCAGCCAGAGCAACTGGGAGCTGGCAGAGAAACCGGGGAGGGCGGCTAGCTCTGGGAATATCTTCTGGAAGGCCTTCTGGCTTTCTCCTTCTCTGCCTGGCATAGTTCCAGGGTGAGGATGGCACAGGATTTATTCCTGGCTTGGAACACAGGAGGAGAGACTGAGGAAAGACAGTGCAGACACCTCAGGGTGGGAATGACGATGCTGGAGGGCAGGGGGGATGAGATGATGAGGTTCACACATCTTCTGTGGATTACAAAAAGGGTCACATTGTGCCTGCCTGGTCCCTGGCAGCTTCCTCCCTGCTGGATTTGCAAAAATGATTCTTCCACATCCCACTCCCAGCTCTGGAAGGGGCTTTGGTGCCCATTAGAGGCTGAGTTGTGCTTTGTATGCTAAAAATTGGGTTTTCTAGGAATGGGTCACTTGGCAGCCATGGTATTTGCTGCTGTGGAGGACAGAGACAGCCAAGGCTGAGCTTCACTTGGCTCCAGAACCCTAATTACACCCCTAACTTTATTAAATTGCTTCATTGGAGCTGGGCCAAGCAGCTCAACATCATTAATTAATGAAACACGAGTACAGGCATGGCAGTGGGACAGGATGAAAAAGGGGTTGTCCTTTACACCCAAAGAGACTCCAAACCCAACCAAACGGAGTTGAGGCTGCAAAGATGCCAAGTTCCTGGTAAAAAGCAGTGCTGGAGACCCACAGAGAGCCTGGGGATGCTCCCACGAGAAGGGAAAACCAGGCAAGGACATTTCTGAGCAGTTTGGTGGCTCCTGTTACACAGCAGGGCCTGAGCTTTACTGCCAGAGTCGCACAAAAACCTCAATAATTTTTTTTAAAAAACCAACAATAAATGTATGAAAGCCCTGGAACACAGGTATATCCAACAGCCCAGCTGATGTACAAAGTTTTCGGAGCTTCCTGCAGCATTTTGCAAAAACCACCAGAGGTGATATTTTGGCTAAATTAAACCCCTCTTCGTGGCTTTTCTTGTAGTGACCTGCTGGGGATTTATTTTCTAAAAAGCATCCGGGATGGAGGCTGCAGGGCTGGAAACTGGGATAAAAAGCAAATGCACACAAGAGGGCCCCTGCAACCTCCGATGCTTAGGATCCCATTTCACAACGGTTTCATCTCTGGGGTAGGGCGGGAAAACAATGGGATTAATTTATGGCTCTGTGCACACCATGTCCCAGCTGCCACCTAGTGCTCATCCCCCCGGCACAGGGACATCGCGGGCACCACACGGGGACATCGGCGTGGGCGTGTCCCAGTGCACAACAATTTGGGGGACATCAGGGTGGGCTTGTGCCAGTGCACAATAACACGGGAAACAATGGGGTGGGCTTGTGCCGGTTCTGAAGAACCCAGGGGACATCAGGATGGGCTTGTCCCACTGCACAAGACCCCGGGGGACATCGGGGTGCGCTTGTGCTGGTGCACGAGAATTTGGGGGATACGGGATGGGCTTGCGGCAGCGCACAGTAGCTCCAGGGGTCTCGGGCTGGTGAAGCCCCCGTCGGTCTCTGTGTCCCCAAGCCCCCGGGGGTGACGCAAGCACCGTGATGTCACACTGCCCGGGGAGGGGACACTGGGGGAGGTGCCCGGTGGGGCCAGGGAGGGGCGGGCGGAGAGGGACCGGCCCTGGCGGTTCCTTCTTCTTCCTCCTTCTCCTTCTTCTCCTCCCCTTCCTCCCTCCTCCTCCTCCTTCTCCTCCTCCTCCTCCTCCGTGTCCTCTTCCCAGGATGCGCGGGGCCGTCCCCCGGCTCAGCCTGGCGCTGCTGGTGGCGGAGAGCGGCGCCCGTGAGTGAGCGCGCAGGATGCGCGCAGGACGCGCGGGGGCGTGGGGGGCTGCGCTCCCGCGGACGAGGGGGGAAGGCGGGTGGGATGCTGGCAGTGACGCCTCTGCGGCCATCCCGGGGGCCGGGGTCACCTCCATGTACCGGGGAGGGGGCGGTCATCCCTGCGCCCGGCGCTTGGGGAGATGCGCGGTTCTGCCCCCGGTGTCACGATGGGCGCGGGCGTTCGGCATCCCCGGGAGTCCAGCCGCCCTCTTGGATTCTTTTCTTATTTGAAAAATCGATTTCCTCCCCCCCCGCCCCCCCCGCCACTTCCCGCTTATTTATTTATTTGTTTATTTTGGAGCCCGAGGTTTTTATCAGCGCCCTCCTTGGCGCCGGGCCCCTCGGTGGAGGTGGCTGTGCCTCAGCTGACAAAGCCACCGGGAGCCGGCAGCTGGAGATAAGACCAGGACAAGGGCTGCAAACCCCCTGGGCGGGCTGGGAGATGGAGTTCTGGCGGGAATGGCTTCAAACTGACAGAGAATAGGTTTAGATTGGATATTAGGAGGAAATTCTTCTCTGTCAGGGTGGGGAGGCCCTGGCACAAGCTGCCCAGAGAAGCTGTGGCTGCCCCTAGATCTTTGGCAGTGTCCAAGGCCAGGTTGGACAAGGCTTGGAGCAACCTGGGGTAGTGGAAGGTGCCCCTGCCCATGGCAGGGGGTGGAATGAGATGAGCTGTAAGGTCCCTTCCCACCAAAACCATTCTGGGATATTCTGTGGTTATGAATGGCACCGCTCAGTTCCTGGGGGGGTGTGGCTGTGTCATCCCTCAGCGCCGCCTCTTTGCCCTTCTCCAGGGCTCTGTGCCATCATCCACTACCTTGTCCGTGGGCAGCTGGGCTGGTTCGGGCTGACCATCGCCTGCTTGGTGCCTGGCTACGCTGCCCAGCTCCTGAGCATCCTCTGGTTCCGGGCAGACGGACACGCGCCCGGCTGCTGGCTCCTGGCGCTCCACCTCCTGCAGCTGGGCCTCTGGAAGCGGTGAGAGATGCTCTCCCTGATCCATCCAACCCCCACAACGCGGGTGCAGCCCCAAACTTCCCCAAACGAGGGTGGGCACCCCGTCACGGTGACTCTTGCAGGTACTGGGATGTGCTGCGGGCAGCGGCGAAGGCGGGCAGCGGTGCTGGGGAGGTGCTGGCTCAGCTCGGGGATGTTTGTGTCTTGCGGCTCTTGGAGGCCCTGCTGCAGACCCTGCCTCACCTCTTGCTCCAGGCCTATGTCGTGGTGGCCGTGGACCCAGCAGGCTTCATCCCTGGTGAGTTCCCAGGAGGATGGTTGATGTTATGGAGGGGTGATGTGTTTGGGTGAGGGATGCATGTGTCCTCCAGATGGAGGAAGGTGCTGCAAAGGGACTGAGAAGCCTCGATGTGAAGCAGCAGAGACAAGTGTGGCTGAAAGATCTGCTGTAGCTGAATGCAGAGGTGGCTGCTTTGCCCCAAAGGTGAACTTTCAGGTGTGCAAAGAGGGATGTTGGGGTATGGAGTCATGGCATATGCAAGGTCACACTTGTTCATTGTCCACCTCTGGCCCGATGGCAGTGACCGGGATGGAGCTGCCCTGGGGCTGCAGAGCTCTGTCCATGGAGAGAGCACTCAGAGGATATCCACAGGGAGATGCCGAGCATGCAGAGACCAGATTTATCAGGATTCAGTTGAAATACTCCAATTCGATCCCTGGAAACATTCAGGGTCAGGCTGGACAGGGCTCTGAGCAGCCTGGTCTGGTGGAAGGTGTCCCTGCTCATTGCAGGGTTTTGGACTGGATGGCCTTTAAGGTCCCTTCTGTGATTCCTTGATTCCATGATTCACTTGGCAGGATCGAGGGGTGTCTGGCTTGTATGGGGGTGCCGTGCTACCATCAGCTCCTTAACACAGAGAATTGGCCCTGCCGTGCATCTGGGCCTCCATCAGAGCCCTGACTGCCCCTGTCCCCGTACAGGTGTCAGTGCAGGGCTGTCCCTGCTGTCCCTGGCCTGGGCTTTGGTCTCCTACAGCCACGTCACCTGCCTGCTGAAGCCCGGACACCTGAGCCCTCCAGCCGCCGTCATCCTGTGTCTGCTGCTCTGGAGGACAGGGATGCTGGGGACCCGGGTCCTGGCCCTGGTGCTCTTTGCCAGGCTCTATTCCTTCTGGGTTTTTGCTGTGGCGGGTAAGACCTGAGATACTTCTCCCCATGCCCCACCCCAGTGTCAGCCCTGTGATGCTCCTGGTGCTGGGGCTGTTTGCAGCCTCCTCCAGGAATGGCTTTGCAAATTCAGTCCCTTCTCCCTGCAGGGGTCCACTGGCTGCTCATGTCCTTCTGGCTGGTGGCCCAGCAGACAGATATTGTGGCCCAGCCGTGCCGCTGGAGGCTCTTCAACTGCCTGCTGGGAGCTGTGTACATCTTCTGCTACATCAATGTCCGGCCCGGCCCCTCCAAGACCAGGGTGGCCGTATTTTATGCAGTGAGTACCTGGAATATTTTGTATTCCACATGGATGCAGCTGCTGGGAACAAGCAACAGCTTCAGACTCTGCATTTTCATCTCTCAGTTCACCACTTGTTAAAAATCCAGCATTTCACTGTCCTGACAAAGCCATGTGGTCACCAAGGCGGATGTGCCGTCTGCACTGGCTTTGATTCCTTAGAGGCAGCCATACAATGTCAGTGGTAAAAAATAGGTGAAGACCTTGCAGAAAGTTCAGTTCGACAACTTCCATGTTTTAAGTGATAAATTAGGTGCAAAATGTAACAGAAGTGTTCAAGGCTGGGTGGGACGGGGCTTGGAGCAACCTGGGATAGTGGAAGGTGTCCCTGCCCGTGGCAGGGGGTGGAATGAGATGATCTTTAAGGTCTCTTCCAACCCAAACCATTCTGGGATTCTAAGAATCTATGAAAATCTAGAAATTGTGTGTTTTCTGTTATCAGAGGCACATCTGAAGCCATCAGAAGGATTTAAGGGATGACTCTCTTCCCTCTGCCTTGCAGATAATGCTGATGGAGAACACGCTCCTGCTGCTGTTGGGCACCCGGTTCCTGCAGGCAGAGCTGAGGAACAGCCTGACTGTGACTGGAGCTGTCATGTCAGGGTCTGTAATAGGTAAGATCCTGGGGTTTAGAGCCTGGATTGCACATTTGGAGAGTAGTTTGAGTAAATGAGCATCCAGACCCTTGTCTGAAGTTCTTCTCCAGCTCTCTTCCTTTAGGCTCTGGAAGGGGCTCTGAGGTCTCCCTGGAGCCTTCTCTTGTCCAGGTGAACACCCCCAGCTCTCAGCCTGGCTCCAGAGCAGAGGGGCTCCAGCCCTTGGAACATCTTTGTGCCAAGCAGGGTCATATTTTCCCAACTGGATCGGGGCAGAGGGAAGTTGTGTGGGCTTTGTGCAACTCCCCAGACCCTCAGATCAACCATGTTAAAGAAATGGGATGGAAAAGGAGCAATTCCTCTGGTCTTGGATGAGTTTAGGGTGTAAGTAGGAACCTGTCTTAAAAACCTGCTGATAGCTCATTTAAAGGCCAGATGATGGAAATGCTGTGACTTGGAAAGTTTCCTGTATGACACATCTCCCTGCTGGGCAACTGTCAGCCTGCAAATTAATCCAGATTAAATTTGGGGTTGAGTGTGCACTTCCTTTCCCAAAAGCTGCTCAAGTGGGATTCTTGTATCCCTGTAAATGCTTGAAAGATGTGCTGCTCATTGCCTGATGCTCAGCAGCATCTTTGCAGAGATTTTGTTGATCTGGAGGTGCAGCAAGTTCTGGCCTCTTCACGCTTGACCAAAATGCTGCTGGGAGTCATCACTGACACTTTTCTGCTCCTTTCCAGGTGCCACAGCTCTGGTGGTTTACTACAGCCTGCTCCATCCCAAGTCCACAGAGATCTGGCAGGGATTCCTGGAGACAACCTGCAGTGCTGCAGCAGCTGGGGATGAGGAGGTGTCTGGAGAGAGCTCCCAAGCTGGGCAGAGTTCAGGGACTTTGGGGGCTGAAGAGTCCTTGGCAGGGGAAGGGACCAAGACAGACGCCAAAAATGAGACCAGCTCATCACTCCTGCAATCCAAAGGGTGTTTGGAGGACAGCTGGACAGACCATCACCACTGGCTGCTGGTGAAGCTGGCCTTGAAGACAGGAGACCTGTCCGTGATCAACGCGGCTTTTGGAGATGGTGGCGTGGGAGAGGCTTTTCCTGGAGGATGGATGATGGGGAAACCCCCTGGTGTTGAGCCTGGGGCAAACTTTTCCCTCCCCATGAGGGACATGCATCCCTCTGGACTGGCAGTGGGGAATGGAGGAGGCATCAAACCCAGCGCTGGCACGGTGGGAATGGCACAGGAGGATGGAGCAGGGCAGGAGCCTGCTTTTCCCCCATCCGCATCCCATCCCAGTGGCTTCTCCCCGGATTCAACCGAGAGCTCCTCTGTGTATTTCAGTGCAAGCGCAGGAGGCATCGCCTCGCCCGGGACAGGGATGGCCACAGCCACGAGCATGGCCCTGGTGCAAAGAGACAGCGAAGCCCAGCCTCTCCCAGGCTGCCTAGGAGAAGGAGGAGGAGGAGGAGGAAGAGGAGAGGATTTATCCCTTGGAATGGCCAGCATCAGCCCAATCCTGGGCGCTTATGCCCACAAGTGTCTGCAGAGAAGCTCTTCCCTTGGCAACACAGGCAGCTGTGGGGTGGCAGGTCCCCACAAAGAGGGCTCAGAGCCCACAGGGACAGAGAGTGCCCTCGTGGGGTGCCGTCACCTTTGGGACACCCACCCTTGTGGCCCGCAGGGGACTGTCGTGAGGAGCAAGCTGAGGTCACCGTGCTTCACCTCCACCCCAAAGGCCGGCTCTAAATGCCCCCAGCGAGGACTGGGGGAGCTGGGAGAGGGGACAGATCTGTCTGGGTTACCAGGGTGACCCTGTAAATGGCTGCACTGTCACCTTGGGTCAGCCTTGGGGTGACTGTCTCATCATCAGGGTACGGCAGGAGGTGGTTGGACAAAGACTGTCCCCAGAGTGTCCCTGCCATGGGGCTGATGTGCTCCTCCATCACGAGGACATCACCTTCCCTCTCAGTACATCTTCTCCTTGTGGTTTTGAAGAACTTCAAAAGCCTTAAAGAGCCCTAAAAGTCCAGGGCTGGTTATTTATTGAGCTTATTTATGTCACAGTCCTGCCAGGCAGCTGGAGCCTTCTGCCTTTGGCCTGTTTGTGACAATGACTTGAAGTGTGTCCTTTAACCAGTGCCTGCACAAGCTGCTGGCCTGTCCCAGTGTGGAGATCTGGTTGCTGTCTTCAGGGGCTGCAGTGCTGGCCAAAGCAGTTTTCTCAGGACAAATAAGTGCCTAAATTAGAAAAATTACAAGTTTTACTCTTTGATATCCTTGCTTCTGGGCAGAGTAAGGCCTCAAGTAAGGCTCAGCATTGCTTTATTTGTTTTTCCCCTAGCAGGTTCGTAGTGAGACCTTTTCCAAATCCATTTTTGGGGGTCACATAGGATTGCAGATCCTCTTCATGCTGCAAACCAGAACCTCAGGACCTGAAATTACAGCCAAAAGCCATGTCCTGCTGCTTGCCCACTGTCCTGCTTCCTCAAGTGGCCTTTTTTCTCCAGCCTCCTCCTTGTCCCCTTCCAGCTGCAGATCACAGAATTATTTGGGTTGGAAGGGACTGTAAAGCTCATCCAGTTCCAACCCCTGCCACCTGCAGGGACACCTTCCACTAGACCAGGTTTAATCCACATCTGCCTGGATGCTTCTCCCTAAACTTAACCTCAAGACGAATCTTAAACCAGTTCTACTGCCACCATAAAATCCCCAGTGCAGGCAGGGTTTATTTGTGTCAGGAATTAAAACCATCAATACCATGGTCTCAGAAATAGCCAGTGCTTCCCTCCAGGCTGGCTGGGCATGGATTTGTGCCCAGGGCACAGGTTGGTGCCCAGGACATGGCTTGACATGTTAATTGAGGTGTGATCGGCTGGATTCACCGCCAAGCTCGTGTGTGGCAGCTGGAGCACATCTGGCTGTGCTCTCCAGCTGTTGTCCCACTGTGGGCAGGACTCTGGTGCTGCCATAGGGCAGGAAAGGCAGCAGGAAGGTCACAGGCATGTGATGAATTATTAAAAAAAGCTTCCATTATGCATTCACTGCTCAGGGCTGACCCAGCCAGATGTTTCCTCAGGGCACTGAAAACCCAGTTGGTGCTGAGTATGGAGTGAAGCCGCATTCCAAGGTGATGAAGGCTCCCTGTGTCCATCTGGACCCCAGCCCCCTGTGCTGTGGCTGTGCTCGGCAGGCAGGAGCAGTTCCAGTGGCTTTTCCAGAGCCCTTCTCACCGTGTGGAATGCACAGAAGGCAGCGGCGCTGCCAGGCCATTACAGGAATTTTTATCTAGCTTCGTTTTCTACTTTTGATAATATATAATTATGCTTGAAAACACCCCAAGCCAGCCTTTGCTGTGTCTGTGTCTCCTGTTGGGGGTGAAAATAAGTGTGGAGGGGTCTCTCTTCCCACTCTTGGCAGCCCCAGGATGAGTTGTCTGTTGGGATTTCCAGTGGGAGGGTGAAGAAGGGACCTGGGCAACAGGATCCAAGGGAATGGCATGAAAATATGTCAGGGAAGGCTGTTGGAAAAAGATTCAGCCAGCATGAAACTGTCCCACAGGCCAGTCAGAAAAGAAACAGACAATTTTGAGAAAGTAAAGAATACTTTTGTGCATAGAAGTCAGGTGTACATGAGGACTTTGATTTCTCAGTGCACATCCACAGTGCAGAGGTGCACCGTGAGCTGATACCTCTGACCTTGAAGGAGGTGGTTGTGGAAATCCTGGACAGATCAAGGAGTGGCAAAAGAGAAGAGGGGAATCTGGGGGCAGAGGGTGCACAAGGACTGGGATAAAGATGAGGGTGTTTGGGTGAGGGCTGTGTTCCCATGGCTTTGCTCCCTGATGATGAGAGTTGGTCACTGGTGAGCCATGCTCCCCTTCACCTTCTCCTTGGGAACAATGTGAAATCAGGTGGGATAATATGGATTGTCTGTCCTTTAAGGCTTCCAGCCTGTGTGAGAGCCCTGTTGCACCCAGGGTCCAAGCCCTGCATGCTGGTACAGTCCCACCACTGAGCCACAGGCCTCCACCTATAGAAATAACCTGTATTTAATCAGAGAATCACAGAATGCGTTGAGTTGGAAGGGACCTTAAAGCTCATCTCATTCCAACCCCCTGCCATGGGCAGGGACACCTTCCACTATCTCAGATTGCTCCAAGCTCTGGTGAATCTGGCTTGGGACACTTCCAGGGATGGGGCAGCCACAGCTGCTCTGGGCAACCTGTTCCAGTGCCTCACCACCCTCACCAGAAAGGATTTCTTCCCTATATCCCATCTAAACCTACTCTTTAGTGAATTCTAAAGCCCTCTGAAGTACGAGGACTCTAGCAGCAAATCACAGCTCCAGACATCCCTCCCCACTCTTCCCATCTCTTGTGGGGCGGAACTGAAGATGCCCCAATGACCTGGTGCCCCTCCAGATTTTTCCCAATGCTGCCAGACCGGGAAAATCATGCTGGGGAGGAGTTTCTCCCCAAAACTCCTTGTTCCTTTGCCACCAGAGGGAGATGCTGCTCAAGGTCCAGATGCTGCATGCACATCCAGTGACTGTGTTACGGAATTACAGAATCATTAAGGTTGGAAAAGCTCTGAGCTCATCCAGTCCAACCATTCACCCAGCACTGCCTAGGCCACCACTAACACATGTCTCCACGTGCCACATCCACACGGCTTTTAAATCCCTCCAGGGATGGTGACTGGAGGGGAGAGGGACATGCAGGACTGATGCTGCTGTGGCATTGCACTGGGAGCCAGTGGGAATGAAATGGGGAGCTCTGGGATACTGGAAGTGGAGTGCACAGCGAGTGCCTGGAGGAATGAGACCATGGCTGTGGGCATCTCCTTTTACTTCCCAGGCATCACTGGGTCATGGGGAATGTTTGAAAATCACTGTGAGGGTCTTGCCCTCTTCGGGGAAGAGTTATCGATCTGTAACTATTCCACGGTGCCTTCAGGTCCAAAGGTGTGTGTGCGAGGGCAGATGCCACAGATCACACTGGATGCAGGACGAGACCCTGGGGGTTTGGTAGAACCGGCTCCAGCTGTCACCACCATGGTGCTGAGTCCTGATTTTGGTGCTGTATCCTTGGAGCTGTGCCCAGGTGGGTGACCTGGTCACTCTCCACTCTGGTCTGTCCTCACATCAACCCACAGGGTGCAGAAATCCCACAAATCCCAGGTCGCTGCTCTGTGTGGAGCAATGTGGAGGCCTGGGCCAGTCCAAACCCAGGGTGAGAAACTGCAGCTGGCAGAGGGGCAATGGACCAACTCCTCCAGGGAACCTACTGGTGTATCTTCCATGTGCCCCAAATGCTTGAGGAGACCCACACAGACCGTCTGCTCTTTCTGCAGCATCTCCCACGAAGCTGGTTTTGGATGAAGAATGTTATCCTGAGCTAGACTGGGATCTGCCGACCTTTTGGGGATGCTCATCATCAATATTTGGGCTTCAGTCACTCACAGTAGAGCTGGAGCAAGGGGATATCTCCATCCCTCTGCACTTGGATAAATTCTGCCTTCTCTGGAATAGAAAATTTCTGCTTGTTTGCCTCCTGTGAACCTTTTCTTTTCCATTTTGTTCCTTAAGGAAACCCTCTCCATCACTTTAGAGAGGTGGAGGGTCATGCCCCTGCCCAGGAGAGCTCAATGCCGCAGGTAAGAGGAGCTCTCACGGGCAACACGAGAGCAGGAACTGAGCATGAATTCTGACAATGCAGGGAGTGACCCAAGGGCTCCCCAGGAGAACTGGCCATGCCACTCTCTGGTGATCTGGAAAAAGGAGCAAACAGGCAGGAACAGAGGCTACGTCCCTAAGAAATGAAACAATACCCAGGTGAGTGCCCGGGCTTGGGAACGCGGCTGTTCTGACCGCTGGCGCCGTCCCCTTGGCTTGTTATTTGTAGTGGGTCACCCTTGTCCCTCTTTCAAGGCAAAATAAAGCAGGATGGAGTTGTACCAACAGGGCTTGAGGGTGGCAGCAGCCCTGCCCCAGCCCTGCTGGGATCTCACCTTCCAGCAGCCCAATTTCTGAGCACTGACCGTGGGTGCCAGCTTTTGGGCTGGGTGAAAAACATTCCCTCCAGCTCCAAGATGATGTAATGGCCCCCCCCCCAACTAGCCCAAGAAAGATTTTCCCAGAAAAACCATCTTTTCACTTCCAAAAACATCGAAACACAACACTTGGACCTTACAGAAAATAGAATTATTTGCCCTCTAGCTGTTGTTATTTGTCTGTTTTTTCCAAGCTGAAACTTTGGATATTTTTCCCCCCTTTAATTAAATTTGGTTTGCTGCAAATCCCTTTCTGGTGCCTTCAATGTTCCTGTAAAAGGCAGGGCCCAGGCTGCAGCTCCGTGCCCATGGCTCCAAGGCCAAACAATACCACGGAGGGGGGGAGCAGAGGGTAAGCCCAGCTAATCAGGACTTGCCTAATAGGACCAAGTGCTTAATGAGGACCCAGGGACTGTGCTTCCCGGGCTGGATTTGGCTGGAGGAAAACGCTTTGTGCTCTCAACACCAGGTTTGAGACGGCTCAGTTCTCTCAAATGTGCTGGAGCAGTGTTTTCTCCCTCCTGTGAATCCATCCTCACTGGACACAAGACAGATCTGTGAGGGATCCGTGGGGATCCAGGGGTGCTGAAGGAGCTGAACAAGACCCTGGAAGCAAAAGGATCCAGTGCCTGTTTTGCCTGAAGGGAGATCTTTCAAGTCAAAACTGTTTATGCCTTGATTTTCCTAAGCAAAGCCACCAAAGGGCCCTGCCCACTCCCCTCATGTCCTTGGAGCTCCCTTGAGGAGCTTTGGGGGGATTTTAGGGATTGACTTCAGTAAATAACAGCAAATGTTCCACTGTTTTGCCCTGGAGACCTGTTCGGATTGTCTCTGTTCCCACTGCTACACCCCAGATCGAGCTGGGGTGTGGGTTTGGAAAGGGGGTGGGATAGAGAAGGCACCTCATGCCTCAGGCCTTTCTTTGATTAATGAGGGAGATTTGGGGTTCAGCACTGGGACTTTGGGATGCAGAACAAGGTGTCAGGGTATGCACAGGGGGGTGGGTGCTGTGTGCATGGTAGGTGGGTGCAGAGGTGGGAGGTTGTCTGCACACAAACAGTGGGTGGGTGCAGATGCAGGTGGGCATCCACACATACACAACAGGTGGGTTCAAGTGTGGGTGGGTGTCCCGATGTGCACGGTACTGGGGTGCAGATGTGAGGTGGGTGCTGAGGCCAGTGGGTGCCTCCACCTGCCGTGGAGTGCCAGGGTGTGCGTGGGGCAAGCGGGAGCCGAGACCGGGGCCAGGTTCTCTGTCTGGTGCCAGGCTGGGTCCTAGGTCCCGGTTCGGTGCTCGGTCCAGGGCTGTGCTGAGCTAGGGCAGGGGCTGGATCCAGGTCCGGGGCTGGGGCTTGGTCCGTTTCCGTACCCGGTGCCAGGTGTCGGCTCTCGGTCTGGGTCCGCATCTGAGCTTTCCGTCCCGTGCAGGGTCCAGGTCCCGGCTCTTGGATCGTCGCCCGGGCTGTGCCGGTGCCGGGGCTGTGCCGGTGCTGGGTCCGTGTCCAGGGCTGGGGTGAGGTCTGGTGCCAGTACTGGTGCTTGGTCCAGGTCCGTGTCCGTGCCCAGATCCAGGTCCAGCTCCGGGGCGGGGTCGAGTGCTGGGTCCCGATTTGGGTGCGGGTCCGGCTCCGTGGCCGGGTCCCGGTGCGGGTGGTGCCGGTTCCCGGTGCCAGTGCCAGTGCCGGTCCCGCTGGGGGTCGGCGGTGCCGGATCCGGTGCAAGTCCCTGTCCCGGTCCCGGTGCGGGGCGGCGCCGGTTCCCGGTGCCGGCCCCGGCGCGGGTCGGGGCGGTGCCCGTCCCAGTGCGGGTCGGGGCGGTGCCGGTTCCCGGTGCCGGTCCCGGTGCGGGTCGGTGCCGATGCCGGACCCGGTCCCGGTGCGGGTCGGAGCGGGGTTGGTGCCGGTCCNTCGCGTTGTCCCTGTGCTTTTCGTGTCGTTGCCGGTGCGGGCCCCGGTCGTTTTTCTGTTTGGCGCGGCGGCGGGCCCCGTCCGGGTCGGGTCGGTGCCAGTCGCGGCCCCTGTGCGAGTCGGGGCGGTGCCGGTGCCGGACCCGGTCCCGGTGCGGGTCGGAGC
>VWPU01012940.1:74811-88492 GCA_013398955.1 Callaeas wilsoni | reverse complement strand
TTTGCACTGAAAGGCGGAGATGAAGCAGATGCCTGCGCTCCATGGTTGCCCCTTTGCAAAGGACGTTCCCCAGGTAGGCAGGACCAGGTGTCGCAGCTCCAAAGCTCTCAGGGTCACTCGTGGCCGCCTCTCCTGTGACCCTCACCTGCCTTTGGTGTTCTCCCTTGCCAGTCTGTCCCCCTGCCTGCAAGTCTCAGGGCTGCACGTCGGACGGGCAGTGCTGCCACAGCGAGTGCCTCGGGGACTGCACGGAGCCCAACGACCCCGGCAAGTGCGTGGCCTGTCGCAACTTCTACCTGGACGGGAGGTGCGTGGACAACTGCCCCCCTGGCCACTACCGCTTCGAGGGCTGGCGCTGCGTCACCTTCAGCTTCTGCCAGGAGCTGCACAACAAGTGCAGGAGCGCCCGGGAGTCGGGGTGTCACGTCATCCACAACAACGAGTGTGTGCACGAGTGCCCCTCGGGCTACATCATGAACTCCAGCAAGTGAGTACCTGCTCTGCAGGGCACGAAATGAGGGGGTGGGCTGGGCTTTCCTGCGCCTTGGGCGCGGGGTTTGAGTGCTGTGTCAAGACCTGGAGGAGTTTCCAGCGTTGGAGTGTCCGTGGCAATCACCTGGTCTGGTTTAATACGATTTACAAACTAACGCCTTGCGAATTCAAGCCGTTAAAAGCTCTCCCTGCCACGGGCTGGTAGTTTATTCTTCCCTTGGTTTCCCTTGCTTCCTCTCCAGTTTGGGAATAGGGAGATGGAGAGATGGGCACTTCTCATCTCCAGCCCTCTGTAAGGGCGTGGGAGGGGGAAGGTGGGCAGTGGACAGGCTTTAGAAACTCTGCTTCCCTCCCCTCTGCAGCAGCCTCAGGCTGGGGAGCTGGGCTGGAAAAGCACAACAGGGAGAGGTCGTGGCTAATGAAGAGAGCACAGCATCCTCTGAGTGCTCGTTCTCAGAATATCTGTCCCTCATCCCTGTAATTACTTTCATTGAGCAGGTTCAAGCTGTGCCAGACATAAATGCACAATGTAACAAACAAGTGTGGCACGAATCAGAGCAGGGAACAGCCATTCTGTCTATTCCCAGGGGGTTTTGACAAAGGAATTAAATAATTTATGTTGCTGAGCTGTTTATCACTGAGAACTTGGTTGTTTGTCCCACGATACCATTCTGCATTGTAGTGAGTCAGATTTCCTATGAATATTGGTCACTTTGTGCTCTCATGTATTTGCTCCTGCCATAATAATTTCAGAGAATTCACTCTTAACAGGACTTTTTATGCCATTTCCTGTTTTGCTTTTTCCAAAGAATGAACAAGCAGCCCCCAAAGTAGCTGTGCTGCTTGTGCAACAGCCCTGTGGCCTCTCCTGGGCCGTTCCAGGCTGCTGCCAGTGGGACCTCACAGCTCTGCTCCCTGCTTTTCCTAGAGCATTTCTTTCTCTGAACTACTTGGGAACACATTCTTGTGGTTCTGTGACCAGGGCAAGCCATCAGCTCGTGCTATTTAAGCAGTATTTCCCCAGAGCACGAAGCACATCCTTGCCTTTTTTAAAGCAACATTGTGTGCACTCCTCAGGCAGAGGATTCCCAGATGAAAGGCCAGCTCTGCTCTCACCAGTTACACGTTTGGTTAACGATCTTGGGATGAATACTGGGCTGGGGTTTGTTATGTTGAAACCCCTGGGACGGAGAGCACTGGGCAGCATTGTGGCCAGTTTGCTCTTCACAATAATTCAGGTCACTTTGTTGTGATATGTAGGAAGAGATGGAGTGGTTCACGTTCAAAGTGTGGAAATGACAATTTAAGACAATTCAAATTTATCAGCAGTTATTTTCAAGGCCAGGTTGGATGGGGCTTGGAGCAAGCTGATCTAGTGGAAGGCGTGGAAAGGGGTTGGAATGGGATGAGCTTTAAGGCCCCTTCCAGCCCGAACCATTTGGTGATTCTGTGACTCTCTCTGGAGTTCCCAAGTGCTGCTCACGGCAAGTGAGCCCCACGGCATACCGTCAATTCAGGTTCATTACTCTGCTTCTGGGAGTTGCTGGGGCCGTCCTGCCGCAGCCCTGCATCCCAGCTGTCCTGTTTTGCAGCCTGCACTGCACGCCCTGCGCGGGGCCCTGCCCCAAGGTCTGTGACTTCGGCAAGGAGAAGACGATCGACTCGGTGACGTCGGCGCAGGAGCTGCGGGGCTGCACGGTCGTCAACGGCAGCTTGGTCATCAACATCCGGGGAGGAAGTAAGTGGGGCATGGCTGAGGAGCGGGCAGCACGGGCTGGCAGCCAGGGAAAGGGGCTCTTCCCTTGGCTGTGGCCACGCTCTGTCTCAGAGGGACCCAGAGAAATCAGCACAAAGCAAAGGCTTTCATTTGGCGTTTTTCGTTAATTGATTTTTGCGAGTTGTCATGAATTAACTTAAAGCAGTTGTTTAATATGTTTGGGCTCCGATGTGGGTGTTTCTCTCTGCGATACCAGAAAGCTCTTCCCAATGTTTTCCTCTCCGTAGATAACATAGCAGCTGAGCTGGAAGCGAATCTTGGCTTGATAGAAGAAATCTCAGGTTACCTAAAAATTCGCCGCTCTTACGCCTTGGTTTCTCTTTCTTTTTTTCGGAAACTCCATCTGATTAGAGGAGAGACCCTCGAAGCTGGGTGAGTTCTCTCAAAGGATGCTCTATTTGACTGCTTTGAAGTACAAGGAGTGCCAGTTCTATCAGGGTGATTTGTATTGGGAAACAATTCCTGAGTTATTTTTAAATGTTCCTCTGCCCATGGCTTGTGCCCTACCAGCGCAGACAATTTACATTCATTTTTCTTTGGTGTCTGGATTAGTGCAGAAAGAGTTTTCTATGCATTCCCTCCCAACTCATGTTTTCATTCTTTTGCTTTCAGGAATTATTCCTTTTATGCCTTGGACAACCAGAATCTTCGCCAGCTCTGGGACTGGAGCAAACACAACCTCACTATTGCACGAGGCAAACTCTTCTTCCATTACAATCCCAAGCTGTGCTTGTCGGAAATCCACAAGATGGAAGAGATCTCGGGGACTAAGGGGCGTCAGGAGAGGAATGACATAGCCCTGAAGACCAACGGGGATCAAGCCTCGTGTAAGAGCGTCAGGATGCAGCCTTGCTTCCCTCTCCTCCCCCTCTGCCTTGCTCTCCTCGTGCTCCTCTTTCTCCCAGCCCAGCCCACGATGTTTTTCCATGTCCTTGTCCCTTTGGTAAAGCACCAGATGTGCCCTTGCCTGTGCACTCGGTGGCACTGTCACTGTGCCGCGAGGAAAAGTCCCCACGGGATCTCCCTCTGACAGCCTTGGTCCCACAAAACCCCGGGAGGTTTTTGGGGCTGGGAGTGTATTTATTGTGTCTTTTTGAATAGTTTAGCACAATGTAACCTCGGCCCGGGCTGGGACTTTGTGTTACTGCTGAGTACCTGATTAATAGTCATAATCTGCTTTTCCCATGTCATGAGGCGACGGTGCGCACACGGAATAAACACGGGAGAAACGGGATTTCCACCCATCCCTGCGGCCACGTGAGGCAATTGCCATGACAACAGTCAGAGAAAATTTTCCAACAATTTCTGCAATGCCCCTCTGAGGCTTTTCACCTAACAGCTTTCTTTAGGAGCAACGATCAGACGGTGCCTGTGTCAGCACACAGCACAGGGTTGGCTTTATGCTCTCGCTGAAGTTGTGCTGCTGAAGATGGAGTTCTGCAGACACTTATTTTGGCAGCAATACTGCAATAAATGCAGTCCTTCTGCAGCCCTTTCTGTGCCACACAGTCCCCTTTCCCTGTTTGTACCAGGGCTGCGTGGTGAACCAGACTGTGGAAGTAATCAGGGGTAGGAAAAACTCAGCTTTGTTCTGAGCTGGGGGCATCTCTCTGCTCTGGGTTGTTGCTCAGCCCCACAGAGATCCACCTGCACACGGGAACAGGAGCACGTGCAGGTGCTCCTGGGCCCCTTGCAGCTCAGGATTTCTGTGAAGGACAGATTACATGGGGACAGAGGCCGTTACCCATCCGTGCAGTGTTCCAGCGATTGTGCTGTGATCCTGGGAGATGCTTAGGCAGGTTTTGCCACCAAAAAGCCCAGCAGTAACTGAACTGGGATTTCAGATCCTGCCTCACAGCCTGCAGGGCAGCTTGGGGCATCCTGGGGCTTCGCTGTCCCTCTGCTTTTGGGGACAGCACTGCCAGAAGAGCCCAAGGTCCCTTCCCACCCAACACATTCCAGGATTCTGTGATCCCCCGGTGCTGCCCTCGTTGCCCTGAGGTAGCTGTTTGTGAACAGACCTAAAAAGTGAAGATCTTTCAGTTGACTCAGTTTCCTGGTCTGGTTTCCCACATATCAACACAGGCAGCCAGGCCAGCAGAGTGGGAGAAGGGAATGCAATGGCTGTGACCTAAAAACTGGCAGGACCAGTGAAAAACCCTCACGGAGCCTCTGGGGCACCACAGCTCCAGCCTGGGCAGAGGGAAGGAGCACAAGGAATCAGCTGTCTGTAAAGTTCATCTCCTCCCAGGAGACACTGAAAAGCTCTTCCCACATTGGGGATGAACCTGGATTTGGGCAGGTCCAGCTCTGTCTGTGGCTGTGAGCAGCTTCTGGGCTGGTGTTTGGTGTGAAGGCAGCTGGAGGAGACAGTTGCATTTCTCTTTGCCAGCTTTACCCCCACCCTGCTGAGCTGGTGTCTGTGCCACCCCCACCTCAAACCACAGCTTGCCAGGGTGTTTGGCTTTTTGTTTGCTTTCACATTTCAAGCCCAGCTTTCACATTGGCAGCATCCTGTTTACTAAAAAAAAAAAAATAGGGGAAAAAAAAAAAGCCCTTGTTTGTTCTGGATGTGGTGCCAGTGAAAATGAATGTTCTTCCTCCTGTTGCAGCTACAGCAGGAACAGCAAATTCAGTCAGAGCCACTTGGGCTGGGGGTACAAAAGATGTTGTACCATGTCCCTTGAGCTCCATCCTCCTGCAAACACCCTCCTGTTTGCAGAGGGACCACACTGCTCCTGGGCAAGGCTGGAAATTCTTCTGCTTCATTTTTGTGGCCTCTTGCCTTTTGTGCAAACCATATTGCTGGGTTCAGCTGTGCAGGTCATCATAAATTGTGAAATATGTTGCCTTTAGATTTCCCACTCTTTAGAATTTAGTTCAGCTCCTCTACAGATTCATTTTCATTAAATCTTTAACCTTAGGAGGGCATCAATTCCAGCCATTAATTTGAGGTAGGAATGACTGCAAAGTAAGAAAAGGTTTTACTGGGCAGCTCTGCTGAGTGCCAACATTCTCACATCTCTCTTAAACTTCTAAGATAATTAAAACCAAAACCCTTCATTTTTCAGCACTAATAAAACTATTGTCCCTTCTTGTTACAGGTGAAAACGAACTGCTGAAGTTTTCTTCCATTAGAACTTCCCACGACAAGATCCTGCTGAAGTGGGAGCCCTACTGGCCCCCTGATTTCCGTGACCTCCTGGGGTTTATGCTGTTCTACAAGGAGGCGTAAGTGATGGCCCTCAGGTCACGGATCAGTTGGGCTGCCACGAGCAGCTGCTGGCTTTGAAAGGTGCATGTTAAACCTGCTGGATGTTTTTGCTGTAGGCAAGGCTGTTTAGTCTCGGAATTTGTGGCTCCTACACTAACGTTTCCAGTGATACCCTTCTGTAGAAGTTTTCATTAAGATCCCTGACTCGCCCCCAGCCACAATTCCTCATTTAAGAACAATCCAAACTTTAGTTACTCCTGCTGTTCTAGACACACATACTCCAACCATGGAGTTCCTGATCTCCCCACTATCTCCATGGGATGCTGAGGGTTCTGTTCCCTTTGAGGTGGGAAAGATTCTTTTAGAATCAAGGCAACCAAGCTGATTTTCATAAAGCTGGCAGTAATCAGTCTGGATTTGGTTGTCGGGGTCATGTGTGGCACAGGACCTGCTCTGTGATGCTGTTGGAGGCACAGGAAACAAAGCTCCCGATGCCTCCCTTTCAGAACAAATACAATGAGATAATTTTACTTTCTCAGAAGGGTAAAGACTGATAACTTCCAGTGGTGTCTTTAGAAACGTTCTTAAGAGCCTGAATGAGGATTCTGTTAATTGGAGCCTTCTCTTTTATAAAGTCCCTACCAAAATGTGACGGAGTTTGACGGCCAGGACGCCTGTGGCTCCAACAGCTGGACAGTTGTGGATGTTGACCCCCCACCACGCTCCAACGAGCCCAAAGCCCAGGCCCAGCCAGGGTGGCTCCTGAGGGGCCTGAAGCCCTGGACACAGTATGCAGTGTTTGTGAAAACCCTGGTCACCTTCTCCGACGAGCGGCGGACGTACGGCGCCAAGAGCGAGATCATCTACGTGCAGACCAACGCCACGGGTCAGTGCAGCACGCTGCTCGGGTAAAAACAGCCTGCAGTCCTTCTGCCTGGGGCTTGTCCTACTCCCTTACCCAGGAAACTTCCTGCTTTGGTAGGAGGGAATTCCTAAACCAGTGCTGTGATTCCAGGTGGTGCCGATGGGCACCTCTTCTGTGGAGTGTGTGTGGCCTCCTGTAAGAATCATTAAGGCTGGAGGAGACCTCCAGGATCATCCAGCCCAGCCTGGAGGAGCCTGCTGGGTGCCAGGGAATGCTTGATTCCCACGGAGATGGAACCTGTGCTGGTCCCTGCTTTGCCAGGCTCTGGCAGGGCGGGCAGTGACCTCTGTCTCTTCCCCACCCACGCAGTTCCGTCGGTCCCGTTAGATCCGATATCCGTTTCCAACTCCTCGTCCCAAATCATCCTGAAGTGGAAGCCGCCCTCGGAGCCCAACGGGAACATCACACACTACCTGGTGTACTGGCAGCAGCAGGCAGAGGACAGCGAGCTCTATGAACTCGATTACTGCCTGAAAGGTGAGTGGCTGCTTGTCCCTCCAGACCTTTGCTTCAGTCTCTCCCAGAACTGCCTGGAGATTCTGCCTTGGAGGTGCTCTGGGGGCCCAGTTCTGCTGGATTCAGGACTGTTCTAGAAACAGCTCTGTCCCTCCCTGTTCTGTTACAGTAGGTGCTACTGCCAAGGTACGTGCAAAAGGTCTAAAAACATTTTTTACAAAGTAATCACACGTTTTTTCCTTTGGGGAATCTCCCTTCTGCCCGTGTTCCTTTTAAACTGAGTTACAAGTTTAATAGCAACAATGGAGATAGTAAAGTTAAAAATTTCAGTGCTCCTGGAGCTCAGGGCCAGGTTAATTTTTGAAGGCAGCTGGTGCCTGGTTTGAAACTCCGTGAGAACAAGAATTTCACTGAGGACTTCCAAAAGCTCACCTGCAGCTCTCCGTTACCTGAACTGCAATAAAGCAGCATCCAAGCTCCATTTCAAAAACAGCATTTTTGAATCAAAGGCCTGTCAGAAAAGAGGGAACTGCTCAGTTCTGGATGTGAAATCTGAGATGCCCAAACATGCCATGAATCCTGTGAACACTGGTTTGGGATGTTTGTAGCATCAAACATCTTCTGCTAAGACAGGCACGAGTGACACTAAAACTGTTCTGTCCCCAGGATTAAAGCTGCCCTCAAGGACGTGGTCTCCTCCTTTTGAATCCGAAGACCCCCAGAAGTATAATCAGAGTGAAGCCGAGGATGTCAGTGGGGAATGTTGTTCCTGTCCTAAAACAGACTCCCAGATCCAGAAGGAGCTGGAGGAGTCTGCTTTCCGCAAGACCTTTGAGAATTATCTCCACAATGAGGTTTTTGTGCCCAGGTGAGAACATCAGACAGGACTGTCCAGGGGTCAGGAGGAGGGAGGGAAATGTAATTGAGGACTAAATAAAAATACCAGGTTGGACACAGCCACACTGCCAGGCTTCCATGAGCCTGTCTAGTCCAGCTGGATATGGGTGTTGGAATGGGGAGAGCTGAGCACCTACCACGGATGTTCCTGCAGATTGGGAAGATCCTGCTTTCATTTCCTGTCCCTGAATTCTCCTCAGCTCAAGAATTAAGTGAGAATCCTTAACAAACAGCCTGCAGCTCGTCTGGCATTGGATGATGCCAAAAATAGCGATTTTCTTTTCCCGTCTTGAAATTTTGTGGTCAAGTTTTTCATTGAGTTGAAAAGAAAGGAAAAGGGCAGTTTACCAGGCCACAGCCTCGTCCTTCAGCGTGGTATTTGTGGTCTTCCTTCACTTAGTGTGGGAAATACCTCCAGTACCATGAGGAATGCGAGTGCCGTGGGTGGTGAACGTCCTGCTTTGAGTGGCACACACGGTGTCACATTAGGTGGTGTTGAATGTCTTCACACTTCATCTGCAGCTCGGGGAGGAAGTGCTGGGGAGCAGGGTAGAATCTGTGGTGATTTACCCTCTTCCCTGACATGCATTTTGTGCTCTAAATTTATTCTCTGCTTGCTGCCCTCAGCCAGCAAACCTGCATTTACAGCTGTCACTGCACTGATAGTTTTCGCTGTTGAAAGCATCCCTGCTGTTCCCTGCTCTGGTGCCTGCAGGCCTCACCTGGAAGCTTGGGCAGAGCCCCTCCTTTTGCTGTTCCCTGGCTCTTGGTGCCCATCAGGACAAGTTCCAGTGTGCCAGAGGATGTCAGGATATGACATACTCCAGAGCAGAGGAGAACTAAGCCACATGCAAAAGCCAAACTCCTCCTGATGTAGGCAGACAGTTCTGACCATCTGATTTACCTTTTCTTCCTCCCTCCTCAATTTTATTGTGCAGCCAGCCCAGGATGCTTCTCAGGCCCATTTCTGGGGTATGTATTTTAGGAAGAAACCAATCACCAGGATGTGCCACCTTGTCAGCCTCCTGAGGAAGAAATCCCCACATCCCATGGCCAACTAATCCTCTAAAACAAGCCAGTGGTAAAGAGACCTTCCTGCTGCCACGTGGCCTGCTTGTCTTCCCTGGCAGGCTCCAGGCTGTTGCCACATAAATCAGAATTCTTCTTCCTGTCAATACTGTGCTATCACGGGCTCACAGAGCCTGGCAGAGAGCAGGGAGTGTGGTTTACTTCAGGTGCTTTTTTTGTGGCTCCTGAGAGTTCAGTGACCTCTCCTGAGGTGCTGCATGGCCTCTCCTGGAGAGAAGGAACTTGCCAGTCAGGAGGAATCTCAGGAGAGAGGCCAGCAGGGAACACGAGATGCCAGGGGAGCAGAATCACAGCAGTTTCTCCCTGATGTCTCCTTGTTTTCCATGTGCCGTTTCTCCCCTCCTGGCCTGTTCCCAGTGATCTGATCCCTGGGCAGGATCCAGCCTTAGTCCAGGGCTGATCTCACCCCTCTGGAAATCACAGTTCCTTCCCCCGAGCACGTTGATGGCCCACTCCAGGAGCCACTGTCACAACTCCTGGGGGTCAGTTTGCTCTGGCACTGACAAAAAAAGCCAAACTAGAAGTTCAGGAATGTTCCTCTGCGCAGGCAGAGCTGGCAGTGTGCTCACACCAGGTCCCCTTTGGAGCTGAACAAAGTGGCCATCAGGAGCTGATGCTTTGTTTCTTCTTTCCTGTGTTACTTGCTCTGGTTTTGGAGGAGTTCTGCACAGATTGGAGCTAAGGGGTGGTTGCACCCTGGCTCAGGCTGCCCAGGGACGTGTGGAGACTCCATCCCTGGAGGTGTTCAAACATGGTCCTGAGCCACCTGCTCCAGCTGCCCCTGCTTTGGGCCAGGGGCTGGCATGAGACAATCCCCAGAGGTGTTTTCCAGCCTCACCCCTCCGTGATTCTGTGGAACACAGAGATTTCAGAAAAAGTCCTGAGAGGCAGAGGGGCACTCAGTAGCTGCTGTTCAGGGTGTCATTCCATGTGTTCCCTCCATCACCAGTGCAGCACGAGCAGGAGCAGTCCCAGGTCTGTCTCTGTCCTCTCACACACTCGTGCCATTCCCAGTATTCTTGGGGAGCGAGATCTGAGGAATGACTCACAGGAAAATTGTTTTCCCCAGCGTTTCCCAATTCAGTTAATTGTACAGACAAATCTGAAAGGCTTTTGCCAGGCCAGCTGACCTGGGATAGTTTCAGGTGTGTGGAAAAGCTTGGCTTGAGGTACCAAAGGTATTTTTGGAATCCCCCAGCACAGGCCATTCTGTGTGTGCTGAGGTGTCACTTCCAGCCCCCTCTGGTCATCTGTGAGAGCAGGAGGAACCTGGACCTGAGGGTTTCACAGGGACCTCACTGAGCTGCTGAGATGGCCCCAGTGCAAATTACACTGGAACAGCTCTGAGAAGAATCAGATGTTTGAAAATACGGAGAATCTGGCAAGAAAATTGCTGCAAATCCAGGATAATAAATATGGGAAGATTGGGGATTTACAGCTTCAAAAGCTTTTCTTAACTTTCTGTGACTTGAGAAGGAAGGAATTCTTGCATTTTACTCTGTGTTCCATCAGTGGTCAAATTACTGTTTCACTTGTGAAAAACAAAATTCCCTTGAACACGAGGATCAGCTGAATTCACACTTGATAAACAGAGGGTGTAGCTTTGCTTTCATGCAAACCAGGTTCTGTTTGACCATAAGGAATCCTTCCCAAGGAGGGAGGTGGCATGACCCAGAGCTGGGTCCCTGACCTCTGCCCCATCCTGAGGGGACACTGCTCACAACACCACACAGGCTGAGGGAACAGCAGCTCCAAAAGGAGTTAATTAGTAATTAAGAAAGAGAAAACTTAAAACTGGAATGTGCTTGCTGAACCTGCCGTTTGCCATCAGGTGGAATATTGAACATTGAATATTCTGCAGGAAGGAATCCTTGGCTGTGAGGGTGGGGAGGCCCTGGCACAGGGTGCCCAGAGCAGCTGTGGCTGCCCCTGGATCCCTGGCAGTGCCCAAGGCCAGGCTGGATGGGGCTTGGAGCACCCTGGGATAGTGGAAGGTGTCCCTGCCGTGGCAGAAGTGGTATTGGGATGGGATTTAAGGTCCCTTCCCACCCAACCCATTCTGTGATGGTGACTGTGAATATTTGTGTTGTGTGCAGCCCAGGGTTTAGTTTGAGGATGTCTCAAACTCTGCTTTCCAGCTGGTGCCTTTTGCTGTAGGAGTAGAAACAGCAGCAGGGAAGGCAGAGGGGAGCAGGGGAGGTGGCAGAGACCTGTCGGAGCAGTCCCTGTTGGGGCTGGGGCTGGGGCTGGCCATGGCCTGGCAGTCAGAGGTGGCAGTGGAAAGTTCAGTTCAGCAGCAAAGATTTGCTTCAACAGCTTGTTACATTTTTAGAGCCTGGAGATGCCTCAAGTGTGGGTTCAGTCCAGGTCACTCTTTGTACCCTTTAATAGCTGCACACACATGCACACACACACAAAAAGATCATCACCCCCTTAAAATACATGGTCTGGATTTCAACTGGCATTAATTCCTTTTGTGTAACTGAATACAGTTACTGATTCACCACCTTGGTTAGTTCCTGACCTGGAATTCCCCGTGGCAAATGTGTGGCAGGGCATAAGAGTGTTAGATTGAGCTCTTTTGGTTTGGTACTGATCCCTTCTTCTTTTTTTTCTTTTTTTCTTTTTTTTTTTGGCCAAGAAAATGAAGTTTTTGAATGGTTCTTAATTCTGTTGAATTTATTCTGTTTATTTGCTGACAGAACCTGACATTAAAGCTGGCTGGTGGCACTCAGGTGCAGACAGGGAAGGTGCCATGGTCACACTGCAAGCTGCTGGTTTTACAAGTGAAAAAATCGGGTTTTCAGACTGAAACACAGTAACTTGAGGAGCAACAAAAGGAAAAAAACTTGGTTAACAAAAGCACACAATGAATATGTAATTGGAATCATGAGTTCTAAACTTGAAAAGGACTTAATAGGTTCGATCTCTCGGGAAAAGGTTAAAATGCTTTGTGTATCCATCGAGGTTCAGCCTTGGGGGTGAGAGTGGCAGGTGTATTCCAGGGAGCTGCGAGAGTGGCCTTAGCTTTACAAATGCAAGTTAGGGACACTCGGGATATGTGGCACTGCTGGGGTCACCGAGCCGGGGCCGTGGCGTGACCTCGCGTGCTCAGAGCTGCAGCGGGAGGGAGCTGAGCTCCAAAGCATTGCAACCCTGCCCGAGGCATCCGTGAGGCAGCCTGGTAAAGTTAGACTCGGCTGAGAGGTCCAGGGGAACTTGAATTCTCAAGCAAATACTTGAGGCTTGGATTGGTTTATTTTTATTTTATCTCCCTGTGTGCAGTTGTGCGAGGGGAAGAGTCTGGGGGATACAGAATTTTATAAAGACGCATGGCTTGGTTAAAAAAAAAAAAAATCCTGAATTTCTTTGTCGCATTGCAAATATCAGGCTTCAGTTTGAGTTTTCAGTGGCACTCCGAGCTCTCTGAATTTAACTCTTCCTTTCCAGCTGGATGTGTTGGCATTGACTGTAACAGCTAACGTGGTGACCCGTGTTGTTTAACAGGCCATCAAGGAAACGCAGAGACCTCGGCTCCGTGGCAAACGGCACCGTGGTGTTACCCACCATCCCGTCCTCTCCCAACAACTCAGCAGCAGCCGAGGGTGCAGAGGAGCAGAAACCCTTTGAGAAAGTGCTGTCGAAGGAGTCGCTGGTGATCTCGGGGCTGCGGCACTTCACCGGGTACCGCATCGAGCTGCACGCCTGCAACCACGATGCTCAGGAGTCCCGCTGCAGCGTGGCAGCTTATGTCAGTGCCAGGACCATGCCAGAAGGTGATGCTCTCCCTGAGCCCTGCCGTGGCTTCGTGGCTGTTCCCAAAATGCTGCTCCTCCCCTGGGAGCCAGCTGCAGTATGTGAGACCGGGGCTATCCTTGTGTCCCGGTGGGAAAGGAGGATGGGTGAGGTACTGGCAGGTGTGAATTTTGCCCAAAGACGTGAAACTAAACCTGATCTTGCACTTGGTTCTAGCTAAGGCTGATGACATCGTTGGCCCAGTTTCCCATGAGCTGGTGGAAAAGAACACAGTGCATTTGAAGTGGCAGGAGCCAAAGGAGCCCAACGGCCTCATCGTGCTCTACGAGGTGAACTACGGGCGGCTTGGGGAGACAGAGGTGAGAGGTTCTGCTTTCACAGCACCTTTGGAGAAGTGGCTCCACCTGGGAGCCCAGGGCTCTTTAGGATTTGATAATCCTCATGCATACAGTGCCCTGTCTGGTTAGGTTTCCTGGTGAGGGAACCAATGGGTTACAAAACTTCGCTGGTGAATTTGTCTCCTCTGGAAGCCTGGGGTGACATCAGGAAATAATCTGCCTCTGTAGTGCCCGTTTGCTCAGCAAGTTTAGCTGATTTGCCAACTTTCTGCATGGAGCTTTTTTAGAAATGTTATTTCACAGAAGGACAGAAAGCCCACATTGCTGTGTCTCAGATGGAAGGCCTTAAGTTGCACCAGGGAGGTTCAGATCAGATATCAGAAAAAATTTCCCTGCAGGAGTGCTCAGGCATTGGAATAAGTTGCCCAAGGAGGTCATGGAGTCACTGTCTCTGGAAGTGTTCAAGAGGTATCTGAATGTGGCTCTTGGGGACACGTTTTAGGGCTGATGATGGTGGTGCTGGGTTGCAGGTGGGGTTGAGGACCTTGAAGGTCCCTTCCAACCTTGGTGTTTCTTTGATTCTGTGAAATGTAAGTTGCTTAGAGGAATTAGGAATGCGTTGAGCAGCCCACGAGCTCTTGGGGACAGAGCTGGTGTCAGTGCCACAAGAACAGAGCTGGTGTCAGTGCCACAGGGACAGAGCTGGGGTCAGTGCGACAGGGAAAGAGCGGGGGTCA
>VWPU01012940.1:0-74417 GCA_013398955.1 Callaeas wilsoni | reverse complement strand
GGGACAGAGCTGGTGTCAGTGCCATAGGAACAGAGCTGGTGTCAGTGCCACAGGGACAGAGCTGGTGTCAGTGCCAGGGGACAGAGCCGGTGTCAGAGCCGGTGTCAGTGCCACAAGAACAGAGCCGGTGTCAGTGCCACGGGGACAGAGCTGGTGTCAGTGCCACGGGGACAGAGCTGGTGTCAGTGCCACGAGAACTGAGCTGGTGTCAGTGCTGCAGGGACAGAGCTGGTGTCAGTGCCACAGGGACAGTGACACTCACCAGTGCAGGCCCAGTGTCAGCGCGGGGCAGCACATGGCACTTGCTCTCTGTAACCTGATCTACTGCCCTGCAAAACACAAATCCAGCACAAGCCACTAACCTGGAGCAGCCCCAGAGCCCTTGGGTGTTTGTTTGCCAGCTGGGGAGGTGCTGCAGGAGCCCCGGGGAGCTGCCAGGGAGCCCTGGGTGCTGCAGGCGCCCCGGGGAGCTCTCAGGGAGCCCTGGGTGCCGCAGGAGCCCCGGNCAGCTGGGGAGGTGCTGCAGGAGCCCCGGGGAGCTCTCAGGGAGCCCTGGGTGCTGCAGGAGCCCCGGGGAGCTCTCAGAGAGCCCTGGGTGCTGCAGGAGCCCCGGGGAGCTGCCAGGGAGCCCTGGGTGCTGCAGGATGACCCTGCCACAGCCCCTGTCCCCACAGGAAGCCCATTTCTGCGTGTCCCGCAAGCACTTTGCCAGCGAGAACGGCTGCAAGCTCCGGGGGCTGCAGCCTGGGAACTACAGCGTGCGGATCCGGGCCACCTCCCTGGCTGGAAATGGCTCCTGGACAGAACCCACCTATTTTTACGTGGCTGATTATTGTGAGTTCATTTTGTTTTCGACATTTAATCCCCGACAGAAACTCAGGTTGTTTCTGGAGGATTGGGTGTAGCAAGCAGTGCACAGAGAGCCACAGGGAGTCATTAAATATTTACCAAATACATCTGTTGTAGAGAACTTGAAATTACTTGGAAACACATGGCTTTTCTTTATTAGTCCTCATTCTGACCAGCCCCACATTTTGTATCTGATACAGCCCCTAGTTTTGTATTTGTTCCAATTTATTGAAGGGGGAGATTTTATTGAAGAAAAAATTTGTATTTTGGACCTGTACTATACCTCCAACTCTCTCTTTCTCTCCTAGTGAATGCTCAGCCAAATATTGCTGTTATCATTGTTCCAATTATTTTTGCCATAATAATTGCTGGAATTATTGGAGCTGCTTATGTGCTTGTGAAAAAGAGGTGAGTGCAATTTTGTCTTGTTTTCAGCAAAAACACCAAAACTGGCATCCAAAATTTCTGTTGCTTTGTTGGGAGTCAGTTTTTGTTTAGTTTCTAATTTCCATAGTGATTGCAGCATTAAGTGTAGGAAATAGTTTGTGCCTAATGGGGACAGTTTATTTGCTGCATGCTTTGGGGATTAATCAAACTCGAGGGTGTCAAAGGCTGCAAAGTGCTGAGGAATTTGTGTCTCTTCCAGGCAAACGGAAGGACCAACGGGACCCCTGTACGCATCCTCCAACCCTGAGTACATCAGTGCCAGCGATGGTGAGAGCAGCCAGGGCTTATTTCTTGTGTAATCCTCCAGTCAGTGCAGCAGGATGGGCTGGGAGTTGTCTTTGTGGAGTTTTCTGGTCCTTTTGTAGGATTCATCCCCAGGGTGCCGTGTGGCAGCGCTAACCAAGGCTGCTGCAGGAACGCCTTTCAAAGGATGCTCAGCTCAGAACTGCTCCCCTCTGCCCGACAGTTTATGTCCCTGACGAATGGGAGGTGCCACGGGAGAAGATCACCCTCCTGAGGGAGCTGGGCCAGGGCTCCTTCGGGATGGTGTACGAGGGCATCGCCAAGGACATCGTGAAGGGAGAGCCCGAGACGCGCGTGGCCGTGAAGACGGTGAACGAGTCCGCCAGCCTGCGCGAGCGCATCGAGTTCCTCAACGAGGCCTCTGTGATGAAAGGCTTCAGCTGCCATCATGTGGTAAGTGCTGGGTGCCTCAGCAGACAGCTCAGCTCCTCAGTGCCTCCAGAGCCCGACCCTCAGCTCTCCGAAGCAGCAGAGGCAGCCGATCCCTCAGAGCTGGGACCTTTCCCTGCTGGGTTCCACGGTACCCGTTCTGCCCAAGTCGTTCCACTCCTGCTCTTTCTAAACCTCTCAGCCTGACAAGGCCTTGTGGGGCTGTTCTCGGCTCTGTTTCAGGGGGCATTGGCTTTGCCCACTCTGGACACAGCCTTAAGGGAATTTCTCACTCCTTGTCCAGGTTCGCCTCCTCGGAGTGGTCTCCAAGGGACAGCCTACTCTGGTGGTCATGGAGCTGATGGCACACGGGGATCTGAAAAGTTACCTCCGCTCTTTGAGACCTGAAGCTGAGGTAAAGACAGGAGAGAGGGTGTTGTGGAACAGAGTGACTTGATTTGGGGTTTGATACTTCTTTATTTAATGGCTTTAAGCTGAAAGAGGGTAGCTTTGATTTGATATTGGGAAGACATTCTTGGCTGTGAGGGTGGGGAGAGCCTGGCACAGGTTGCCCAGAGCAGCTGGAAGTGACCAAGGCCAGGTTGGAAAAGTGTCCCTGCCTACAGCAGGGGGTTAGAACCGGATGATCTTTAAGTTCACTTCTAACCCAAACCATTCTGTGATTTTTCGGTGCAGAATAACCCCGGCCGGCCGCCCCCGACGCTGAGGGAGATGATCCAGATGGCGGCGGAGATCGCCGACGGCATGGCCTACCTGAACGCCAAGAAGTTCGTGCACAGGGACCTGGCGGCTCGGAACTGCATGGTGGCAGAGGACTTCACTGTGAAAATCGGGGGTGGGTACTGCCAGATCAGAAAATGATCCCTGAGGTCATTCTGTGATCAGGAGATGGTTCTGTGCATCGTGTTTGTTGTAAAAGAAATTGGTGAAACCGATGTGCCCAACACGGGTGATTCTCACTGTCTGCCTTTGGGAAATTGCAGCACTTCCCTCTGTTTCTTCCCTGTGTCAGAATTGTGTGGACTTCAGTAAGAGCAACATCTCCTGTAGAACCAGAGCAGCTTTTCTCACCTTCTCTATTCCCAAACCTCTGTTCTAAAAGTTTGTTGCCTTTCCAGCCTAAACTACCTGGGTTTGGTCTTTGCTTCCATGAGAATTATGACAAAGAAAGTGTTGGGTACAACAAATTCAGTGCTGATAATCCTGTCATTGGGTTGGGTGGCTTTTAAAAGTAAATTAACCCAGTTTTTGACACAAACTCTTTTAGAAATAAGTAAATACAACATAGTAAGTAAATACAACATAATAAGTAAATACAAAACAAAATAAGTAAACCCCACAGTGTGGTGATTTTTCAGAGCTCTCTGGAGTTAAAGCCAGGGCAGTGGGATTTCAGGCAAAGGGAGCTCTGTTTTACTTACAGAGGATGAATAAAATAATGTTTAGAATAGAAGCTGTCACCAAAAAATTTAACTCTGGAGTCTCTGTTGTGGCTCTGTAGAAAAAATGCAGGAAAAGGGAAATGTTTTGAACGTTAATCACGAGGTGACAGATGACTGCAGGCTGGGGCTTTGGCAGCGAGGGGAAGGCAACATCCATCTGGAGATGTTGCACAGGAAAAGCAGGATGGAGGGAGAGGCATTTAACACATCCCAATTGCTTCTCTCAGACTTTGGGATGACCAGGGACATCTACGAGACGGATTATTACCGCAAGGGAGGCAAGGGGCTGCTGCCCGTGCGCTGGATGGCCCCGGAGTCGCTGAAGGATGGGGTGTTCACCACGTACTCCGACGTGTGGTAAGTTGTACTCTGCAGTCCCAGATGGATTCCAGCTCAGGAGCTCCTTGTTTTAGCACACATCGTTCAAACTGACTTGCTCAGAGCACAGACAAAACAAAGCCGTTGTTTTGAAACGCTTCCATAAAAATATAGTCCTGTTCTTTTGAAGCGTGTGTTTTCCAAAATAACTGTGTCACCGGCAGGGCTCCAGGATGTTTTGTTCTCACCAGGAGCCTTCTCTCTCCCTTAGGTCATTTGGTGTTGTCCTTTGGGAAATAAGCAGCTTGGCAGAGCAGCCGTACCAGGGACTCTCCAACGAACAGGTGCTAAAGTTTGTCATGGATGGAGGATACCTGGATCAGCCGGACAACTGCCCGGAGAGGCTGTAAGTGGGGAAGCAGGGACAGCCAGCCGAGCTGCACTCCTTGCCTGAAGCGTGGCCAACAAAGATGGCCTGACCTGCGGCACCTCTTAACCCCTCCTCGACTGGGGAGGAGCAAAACAGGCTTTAGTGAGGCACCTCGCACAGAAATTCCACCAAAGCATCCTTGGTGATCCGGGGGAGGGGCTGCCCGGGGAGGTTTGGAGTCCCCGTCCCTGGAGGTGTCCAAGGAATGACTGGATGTGGCACGCAGTGCTCCGGGCTGGGTGACAGGGTGGGGATTGGTCAAAGGTTGGACTCGATGATCTTGGGAGGTCTTTTCCAACCTTACTGATCCTGGGATTCTGTGTGAGGAGTCACCCTGGAGCAGTTGTGAGGGAAAGCAGCTCTGGCTGGAAAAGGGAGCACAGATGGTAACTCTCTGGTTCTGGTAGCCTCTTCCTCCAGCTGCTTCTGGCCAAAACAGCACTGCCAGAGTCATAAAATAAACATATTTTGTGAGTATCCCTCTGAAAAAAGCCTGCTGTGCTGGACGTTTGTCGGATGGCCAGTTACAAACTCCAGTTTGAAACTCTTATTTGTATTTGTACGTTCTTTCTCCATGGTGTCTGATAACATGTGACCTCTTGCTGCAGCCTTTCTTTTGGGTGGGATGTTTACAGGACCTCTGTCCTCTGCCCAGCCTCCCATTTTCCTTGAAGTTTTGGGAGCTTTGTTATCTTTCAGGCTGAGTTAAAATTAAAAGGGAATTAATTAAAAAACGATGACCTGGCCGTAAGTGCGTGTGCACACACACACACACACACAGAGTCTGTGGACCACAGCCCTGTTTCCTTTGGCAGCCAAGTTAAGAACAATTGAAGGAATCGGAAGGAATTTTTCATCTAGACAGAAATAGAGAAGAAGGAGTGTCAGGATCTACAGGCAAATGTGGAGGCTGGAAAGAGAACAAACAACCTGGGGTGTCAGAGTAGTGTGGGTGGTGGGGGGTCTGCCCTTGGTCTGCACGTGGAATTGTTCCTCCTGGCCCTGACTCTGCTCTGTCCCGCTGCAGGCACAGCCTGATGCAGATGTGCTGGCAGTACAACCCGAAGATGCGCCCCACCTTCATCGAGATCATCGAGATGCTGAAGGAGGACTTGCACCCCAGCTTCCACGAGGTCTCCTTCTTCTACAGCGAGGAGAACAAACCTCTGGAGACGGAGGAGTACGAGATGGACTTCGAGAACATGGAGAGCATTCCCCTCGACCCCTCCTCGTACTCACAGAGGGACAAAGCGCTGGGGAGGGACAATGGACCCTCCATGGCCCTCAAGGGGAACTACGAGGAGCACATCCCTTACACTCACATGAACGGTGGCAAGAAAAACGGGCGGATTCTCTCCATGCCCAGGTCAAGTCCTTCCTAACACTTCCTGTTTGGCCCAAGGGTTGTGTCTGCTTTTTTCCCCCCTCCACAAATCTCAGGACTCTTGTTATTGCTGCCACAGTGTATGACACACATCTACAAACTCTTCAGATTTTTAATCATCTTACGATTTTTTTTTTTTTTTTGCCAAGTTGACTGGTTGTCAGTGGACTTATCTGTGAACATAAATGGAAGAGGTTTCCATGGCTGCTGTCCCTTCTGTAACCATGGTTTCACAACAGGAAGCGACTGTGTGAGTTCAACTGAAGGAGAAGCATCCGCGTTTGCCAACAGAAGACGTGAAGTTCTCTGGTGCCTGAGCTACAGCCCAGCAGCGTGGAACAAGAGCATTTCCAGTAGAATTCCAGGCTTTCAGGCAGGCTCTCCACTACAGCTGAAGGATTCAGCACATCAGTCGGACACGCCAGATCCTCAGATTGACCAATAGCTGCTGCTTTCATACTTTGTTTTCAAGGGGTGAAACCCCAGGGGTGCGTGCGTGGGCGTGTGTGTGTGCGTGTGTGCAGTATCAACACGTGGGGTGTAACCTATAGCAAAAGAGACACTTCTGGTTTTGTACACAACTTACAGCGCTTTCAGGCACATGGTGGGATTCTCGGGATGTCCTGCGCAGGGCCAGGAGTTGGACTCGATGATCCTGGTGGGTCCCTTCCCACTCAGCATATTCTATGAGTCTCTGTTCTCACAGGAGCTTTCTTCTTCTTGGAAGTGTGTACTTTATCTTTTTTCCCTGTTTCCCTGGAGGGACTGAAACCTAAACAGATTATTTTTATACTGAGGACTCTTTGGAGCAGGTTTTCTCTCATTAACAAATGAGGAAAATGTGCTGGGAGCTAAATGAGCAGAACTCTGAGATTTGTGGGTACTTTTAAGACCAAACGAAGTAGGAGTCCCCTGACCTGAGACACAGAGTTTTCTGTCCTTACAGCATTGAGTATATATATTGTTTGTTGTAACATATTTAAAGATGTCTTTAGTTTAAATTTTAACTTCATATAAATTATTGACTGTTCATGATCCTTTTGGGGCGGGGAGAGTTTTGGGGGATTGTTTGGTCTTAAAGTGGTCCAAAGATTTCAGAATGAACTAATTTTAGCCTTGCAGGAGCGATGAAGCACATGTTCAGTTCATACTTGACAAGGCTTTGTAATAGTTTCATGATTTATACAACACAGTCAGCTGGCTCCAGTCGAAGCCCCACCTTGGGTGTCGGGAGCTGAAGGACACAGAACATCCCGGCCTCGAGTCCTGCTCCTCCTCTGCCCCCGTGTCCCTCGCTTTGCCTTCCGTGCCGCACGCGCAGCCGGCGAGAGAGGACGAGCACGAACTGGAGCTGAGAAAGGGACACCGAAGCGGGGAGCACAAAGCTCTGGGCTCTGCACGCCGGAGGTGACCGTGGTTTGCTGCCTGCCTGCTGCTCCCAGGCCTGCAGCCTTGTGTTCCCCGAGATTCCCGCTGCACAGCTCCCGGGACGCGGCTCGTCGGGATGTCAGCGCTCGCCGTCGGGACTGTGCTTTGTTGTGCTGCTGTTTGCAAAGACAGAGTGACTGGCACCTGATGCTGGAGAATAATGGTGAAACTCAGCCGGGGCTGGTAGCGTGGAGGGAGCGAGCTGGCGGGAGCAGCGCGGGAGCAGGGAAGGAAGATGATGGATGCTGCAGGCCCGTGTCATGCAGGAGGTGCTTGAACAGCAGGGAGAGGTGCTCAGTCCTTCACTTCTCCTCCTGGAGAAGTCCAAGATCTGTTTTGCGCTCTCTGCCAGGAGAAAGCGAGGTGCCCTGGCTTGGGAGAGCAGGAGCGCGGCGCTGGCCTGTGACTGCAGCCCGGCAGCGCTGCTGCTGTGAGCGAAGCAGAGGGGCTGAGCCCGTAGGGAAGAGCTCTCCGAGCCCGGGGTGCAGCTGGTTCTGGTAACCTCTTCCCCCAGCTGCTTCTGGCCAAAACAGCACTTCCAGAGTCATACAAGGGGGGACGACGGACTCCGGGCAGCACCGGGAGCTGTCGGGCCCTTTGCTGCTGGAGGCTGCTCGGTTCGGCCCAGGTGGAGGGTACAGGTTGCTCCACAGATTTGGGTGGAAAACACAGTCCAGACATGGGTGAGAACCTTTGGATTTCAAAAGGCCTCGTTTACATTTCTTCTGCTTTACAAAGTCGTAACTGTTTAGCAGCTCTATACTACACTGCAGGAAAGAAGACATATTCTCACACTTTTCTAAGAAAGAGAAGTTTTTCTTATTAGAATTTTTTTATTTATTTTAATATATAAAACACTGTAAAAAAAAAAGCAACAAACAATTTGTTTTCTTAAACACGCAGAACATGTAAATTTGTATCCGCAAAATCTTGGCAGGTGGATGTGGTGGGATTATTTTTGTCCTGTTCTGGTGCAGTCTACCTCAGTGTTTCTTAAGGATATTTTTTAATACTACGCACCTCTAAACCTGTTTAAATATTCTGGTCTGGACCTATTGTGGATCAGGGAAAATCAGTATCAGCTGATTCCAATACCAGGGACCATTCATGAAGGGAATGGGAAGGAGAATGGCTCGTCACTGTTGATCCCTAATCTGAACAGTAGTGGCCAATGAACCCATTTACAAATTTGGATCTGATCTCATCCCTTAGTTCTGTTGTGATTTAAAAAAAAAAAAAAACAAACGGAACAAAAGAGCCATTTAAATGTTTGGACTTTAGTGAACTCATGACCTAAAAGGAGCAGGCTGCTTCCCCCTGAAGCAGCATGTGCCAGCGTGGAGCAGGGACTGGGACCAGCCCTTGCTGTGGGGTTGCCTTGGGGTGTCTCGGTCACTGCTCTTCTCGCTGTGCACAGGTGACCCGAGGTCCTGCCAGTGACCTCCTGAAACAAACCTTTCCCAGCACGCCCTTGCTTTGATAACCTTTCCAATGGCAGTGATCATAACTGTGGGAATAGAAGATCTTTTACCTGAAGGAACATTGGAACCTCGTATTGGGTCTGGCTTTTCCACGCGGTTGATACTGGTTGGCCCCGTGAGTACACATGGTTTGCAGCACTCGGGTGGCCGAGCCAGGGAGCGTGTCCTGCTCCGTGGACAGGCAGCCAGGGAGCGTGTGCTGCTCCGTGGACAGGCAGCCAGGGAGCGTGTGCTGCTCCGTGGAGAGGCAGCCAGGGAGCGTGTGCTGCTCCGTGGACAGGCAGCCAGGGAGCGTGTGCTGCTCCGTGGACAGGCAGCTATGCCCATGGCTCACAGTGTCACCTTCACTCTGCACCGAGTGGAGCAGCTCTTTGTGCCCAGCGCTGTGTGTGAAGGTTGCTCGTCCTTCCTGCCTTGTGCCCAGGGGGAGGGAAGGCGTGTGGTACCAGTGGTGAGGGTATCCTGTTTCTCCTCTGTAAAGCAAATAACACTAGTGGTTGCTGCTCGTGGCTGTTACAGATCACACTCAGCTGTAGAATTAGGAAGAATAAATGAACATCACCCGCAAAGCCCAGCTCTCACTGCTGGAAAATCCTTCCTTGGCTCACAGCCGACACTTTGGTCTCTGCTGCTGGAAGATCCTCGCCCCGGGGATGCCCGAATGCCTCACTCGGATCTCGCTGATTCCTGCTCAGAGAATTCCTGCAAGTAGAGACTCACGTGCTATTGAAACCTTCTCTGGGGTGCTGCCAGGGAACCCAGCCTGGGCAGGGGTGCTGTGCTGAGCCTTCCTCGGGGGAGCTGCTGCTCTTGGCTCCGGCCACATCCTTATGGGGCAGAATTCCCCAGCTGCAGTGGAAGCACAATGCTGCTGCTGCTGCTGCTGCTGCTGCTGCTGCTGCTGCTGCTGTTGCTCAGGAGGAGCCAGACGCTGGTGCAGGAGTGCTGCTGCGATGGCTGGAGGAGGGCAGCCAGCAGTGGGAAGCTCTTTCTTTCCTTGCATTAGTAATTGTGGGAGGGTTGGCTCCTGCCCTTTGTGGGCAGAGAACGCCCCGCTCGCAGCACAGGGCAGCAGGACAGACCCCTTAGCCTGTCCAGGAGCAGCTGGAGCCTCCTGGGTGCAGTCTGGCACCACCACGTAGCCAGAAATTCACTCTGGTCAATCAGGAGGAGCAAGAAGCTGAGCTCTGCTGAGCTTTCACTGAGAAAACGTCTGAAGTGCGAGGCTGGAGAGGTTTCTCAGAAAGGTTTCCACATTAAACTCGATTGCCACTTCCTGAACGGCTCTTGCCAATCTGGAACTTCTCTTATGGGCCAGTGCAGCGCTGCAAAGCTTGGCTGCTGGGTTAGGAACGTGTCTGTCTTGGCTGCTTGTAAATACTCTATTGTGTTGTAAAATAGAAGAGCTCAGACATAAACTCTGTGCCAGCACTGGGTTGGGAAAGGTGATGGGAACTAGACCACGCTGCAGCGATGATGGTAAAGCGGCTGTGTGGGTATGAAGAGGCTGCTTTTAGGTTGCTAAAGGGTACTCTTAATTTATGGGTGGTTTATCTCTTTCCTCCTAAATTTGTATTATAGCGATGGGGCACTTTGCTTAATTTTAGTCTGTTGGCTGTAGTGTTGGTATCTCTTTGGAAAAAAAAAATCTCAAAGTCGCTTCTTGTGTTACTGAGCTGACTGTGCTGAAGGCAAATAGGAAATGACAGGAGCAAGAAGGGTGCTGAGCCTCTGCTTTAGAGGAGGGAGGGAGGCAGTCGAGTTCCCTCTCAATGCCACTGTGACACGAAGACGGACCCTGAGGTGTCCCGGGCCCTTCCTGCTACCGAGACTGGAACTTTGTTTTTACAAGCCAGAAAGTAAAATATCTTTGTGCCATAAAACCTTACTGTCAAGGCTGTGCCAGGTGCTCCCGTGATCCGTGTGGGATCGGCTCAGAGCCTGGAGGGAGCACGGAACTGCGGATGAACCCTGTGATCCTCTCGGAGCCGGGGACTCGCAGGAACCCCGGCCCTGCCCAAAGAGCCGCCGCCCCTCGGAGTGTCCTGTGGTCCAGGGAAAGGAACTGCTGAATGGGTTGGAATCAAGAAATAGTTACTTCGTGAAATTCAACATAAGATTAGTTTGGTATTTGTATGAACTTAATGAATTTGGCCTTTTTATTACCTTCTGCTTGGCTCTGTGTTCCCTCTGCTTGGATTCTGTCCGTGAGTGTTGGTGTAAAGCCTTGATGTGTTCAGCCTCGTTAGGAGCATCACAAGAGTGAAGCCAATCATCCAGCTGACTTTTGGAGGAACCTGACTGTTGAAAAGCAACTCAAAAGTTACCGTGTTTAGCAAATCTGCTGTCATTAAATGTGTATTTCTTTTTTAAATGAATTTGCTTGTCCTTCTTGGAAGGAAGCACTTATTCTTGCAGTTTGGGCAAATTCACTGCGGCACAATGCAAGTTGTAAGGGGACAGGTAGAGAAATGACTTTTTAAATATTGTATAATAAAGTTAGTATTAACTCCTATGGTGTTGTTATTTTTTTGCCAACAGATTTGCAATCAGCCAGAAATTCTGTTCCTGGTAGTGGTTTTGTTCCCACTCCAGTGTTCCAGCTGGTGGTGTTAAATAGTGTCCTTTCTCAGCCCAGAAAGATCCCTTGGGAACAGGGTCCAGTGGCTGGGAGCTAAAGAGGAGCCATCAGGGGAGGTTAAATGTGGGCTCTTGCTTAGCTCAGCCCCAGCCCCAGCCCCTGGTCAGTCCCAGCAGCTCCAGTAAATCTTGAGCTGAGGACTCTTTACCTGAGAGCTCTGAGCTGGACTCGACACCAACGCTCTGGAAATCCAGACTCCCAGCAGCATTCCAACGCTTCCACCATCCCCTCTGTTCCCATAACCCAGTCCCGTGAAAACTGATGGAGAATTTTAGAAAGGCCACTTCTAAATCTGCAGAGGTAGAGTGTTATTTAAGCAGGAAAAGCATTACCTTTTGCTTTAGTTTGGGGAATGATTTTATTCTTGGAGTGTCAAAATTGGTTTGCATTTGAAGACCCTCATGGATGGAGGAACTGGACATCAGCTTCATCCAACACAGCCCAAAGCAAACGCTCTCTGCTTCACTTAAATACACCACAGACAGTTTCAATTACACTTTAGGTGATGTTCTGTGAAGTCTTGAGGTTTTTATTTCTTTTTCCCAGTTCATGCTCCCACCTTTCCCTCTGCGTATCTAAGGTTCCAGAATACAAATAGTACTGCAGATACCTCTTGTTTGAAATAAAGGATCAAATGTGCCATGACTTTTTTTAAAAAGGAAGAAAAAAGAGAAAAACCTTCCCCCTTGATTTATTTTTTCAGTGTTTTCGTATCTAAGAGCCAAGCAGTGACATGTACAGAAAATCTTTGAATAGTAAAAAAAAAATCCTTGCTGTGTGTCAGAATATTGAACAATTAACTGTTTATATTAAAATTCTGAATAAATTATCCAAGAATAACTGTTCATTTTGTGTCTGCTGTCTGTGCAGCACTGAAGGCTGCTTTGCCGTGGAGGAAGCACTAAATTCGTACCTTGCAGTAAGTTGCAGAATAAATAGTGTTAAGGAAAAAACCAAAACCCACAGCTCAACCAGCTCTAGGCTTGTGGTGTGAAGCCAGTGGAACTCCTCTGCCTGATGGCTCTGGTGATCCCTGTCCTCATCTCGGGGCTCTGGGGCGATGCCTCTGATGCCGTGGGGTGAACTTTGGTACCAGGATTCCTTCTGGAGCATCGAGAGCTGCGGCTCTGTGATGTAATTCTGTTATTTCCCAGGCATGGACCAGGTGTTCCCTCCTTGGAGGGGACAGACTTCTCACTGTCTGTTTTAAAGCATCAAAGGCAAAGGATCAGCCCCACTCCTGTCCTGGGGTGGAGCTGCTGTAACCGGGTGTGCACCAGGAGCTTCCTGTCCTGCCCAGGCCCCTCTGGGGGTGTTTCTAACTTAAACCTGGTTTTGTTTCATCAGAGCCAAGATTTTCCTCCTGATGGACTGCACCAGCGAGGTGAGGGCTGTCCTGTCCTGTCAGGGAGTTGTGCAGAGCCCAAAGGTGCCCCCTGAGCCTCCTTTTCTCCAGGCTGAGCCCCCCCAGCTCCCTCACAGGACTGACTCCAGCCCCTTCCCCAGCTCCGTTCCCATCTCTGGACATCCTCCAGTGCCTCGATGTCTTTCTTGCAGTGAGAGGCCCGGAACTGGACACAGCACTCAAGGCCCCACCAGAGCCATTATTTTCTAAGCCTGTCCAGAATTCTCTCACTGCGAGAATAATCATGAACAAACTGGTATTTTAAGATGTTTTGGAGCTGCTGCTTCTGGCACGGGCTTGTTCTCTGGGGATCCTAAAAGGCAAAAATAAGCAAAGCCACAAAACTTGAACTTGCTGTCCCAGGAGGTTTGCTTCCTGCTGGGCTCTCTGGGATGCTGTGGGGAGGCTGCTGAGGCTCGGACAGCCTTTGTGCCATTATCCCTCATCACTCTTCCAGGCTGCCTGCACAGCTCAGCTTCGGCACCCCCCAAGCCGTGTCAGACACGTGGCAGGAGGAAAAGAGCTCATCCTTGTTTGAGCCAAGGACAACTCACCATCCCATCAGCCAGAGCAGCTGCCTGGTGTTTAGGAGCTGCCCTGATCTCTGATGCTAATCGAGCTCTTGTGGACTTCAGAGAAATTAAACCTTAATTCCTCTTTGCTCTTGTGGTTTCCTGGAGCACAGGGTAATTGCTATTCTAAGTGCTGCCAAAGCTGCGGTCTCTGAGTAATTGGAGTGTGAGCGGTTCTTGTTCTGATTAGGGTCTGGCTGGGGCTGGTGAGTGCTCGGGGCTCTGGATGAGGAGCGTGTGTGCACCAGCCCACAGGGCTTGTTGGGAAGGAGGGAATGGCTGGGCCAAACCCGAGCCTGGACCATGCCGGGGCTCAGTCTGCTGCACCAAGGGAAGGGCAGGGGCACTGCCTTGGAGCCAAAGTCTTTGTCTCTCTCCTGTACTGGTGAATACGGTCAGTACAGGCATTTCTGTGCTGTGCTATCACTTCACCCTGCGTAAGACAGACCTGCTGGGCTTTGGAGTCCCTGTTGCTCCACAAGGTCAAACCATGACAGCAAAGACCAGGGACTGGTTAGGAGGAGCCCCGTGTAGGAGGCTAACGAGCCATGCTGCAAGGAGCCCACGGGCCGGGCCGGGCGTGCGGGGTTCTCAGGGCACACACAGCGGTTTTTCTCGGAAGGGAACAGGAAGCAGTTGTGGCAATAGCTGCTCCTTGCAGCCATCGGGATTCAGGGCTCCCAGGGCCGCTGCACCGGCCGCCTCGGGCTCCACGGCCCTCCTGGGGACTCTGCTGGACCCTCCCAGAGCCCAGAGCCCCCGAGGGAGGGAGCGAGCAGCGCTGGGGCCGCCGTGGTGAGAACTGCAGCATGGGAGAGGTGCGTTTGTTTGTGCCGTCGGAAAGGGGAAGCGGTGAGAGGGTTGAGCCAGCGGCCCCCGTGAGCAAACCGCCCTCATGGCCGCTGCTTCCCCGCTGAGGCGCCGCTGCTCGCTCTGCCCCAGCAGCTGGAGAAGAAGCCGGGGCTGTCAGATCTGAGCGTGAACGAGGAACCTGCCACAGAGATGCCTCTAGCCCTCACGGTAAGTCGCTCTCTGCACAAGCTCCATCCCACAACAGCGGCGTTGTCACCTTCCTCAAGGCCTTGTGAGGAAGCAGCTTGTCTTGAAGCCAAAAGTCCCAGTGCTGGGTTTGGTGCAGCCTCCCTCCTGCACGAGCTTTGATACAAAACATGGACTGGGGAGGCTCAGCCTACACGGGGCTTTGCTCTGCTGAGTGAGGAGGAGGAGATGAGGTCAGGGTTTAACCCCCAGGTGTCCCCATGGCCGGCTCTGGGGCACCGCTGGGCTGGGCACCCTTTGGGTGCTGCTCTTGGCTCCCGCTGCTGCTGTGCCACGGCTGGATGTTGGCAAAGACACCCTGGCACTGCCCACAGCTGGGTTTGGGCTGTCACAAGAGGGGTCCATGCCCAGGACCCCCAAATTCCACTCCAGGACTGCCTACTCCAGGGCTGGTCCCCAGTGTTACCAGGGGGGTGGAAGCAGAGGGGATGTAGATGGGGCTGTACTGGGCATGTGACACTTTGGGGTTTGTGGCCAGGCAAGAAAAATGGTTTTTGACACTTGCTTTTGTGTATCACCAGCCCAGCCTGGGCTTCAAGCTGTAGAGTTACCTGTGGCCATTCCCAAACTGGCTGGGCTTTGCTCAGCAAGGTCACAGGCATCAGCTGAACGCAGGGAGGAATTTTGGTCTGGCCCCAGAGCCCAGCAGCTGCACTGGGGTAAAACTCGGCTTCTTCAGCCTAATTAAGGGTTTGGGAGCAAAGTCTGGAGCCTGTCTGGGCTGTGGGGCTGGTGCCACCTGGGAGCAGTGGGGAGTTGGGTCTCTTGGGGCAGTTTGGAATTAGCCGAGACTGCTCCCACCTGCCTCCCTGTGTGGGAGAGCTGAGGAGGGCTTGGAGAAAGGCCTTTGCCAGGGGACTGGGACTTGCCGTGAGCTGTAGGATGTTGCTGATGGTGAGGATGGACAGGGTCTTGTGCAGTCTCTTGCAGAGGCTCTGCCACAGCACTTGAAAATGAGAAAAAAGTGTAAATAGCGAGCCTTCATAAATGTCTTGTAAAGACATCAAGCCTTGTAAGCATCAACTCTGACCCTTCACTTTCAGTGAAGGTGACTCTTACCCAGGTGAGAAGAAGGGCCTGAAAGGTGATGGTCTGTCACACTCACAGCCATGAATGCAGCAGGGAGGCTTTGGCAGGGGGCTGGGTGTGTTAACAGCTTGTCCTCTGTTTCTGTCTGCAAGGCTCGAGCAGCGCTCAGGGGCTGTGTGTGCTCCGAGGCCACTAATCCCCAGGCCCAGCTGTAGGAAGTCACTGACCTGTCACACAGGTGGGAACGCCAGGGACCAGGAATTTCTCTCTGGCTACAGCTTCCATCAGCTGATACTTCTGACAAAACACTTGGCTTCTCCACTCCCCCCTTGGCAGCCCCTGGGCTGCAGCCTGCAGCGCTGCCTTAGACCGCGCTGAGCTCTGCCGTGCTCCGTGCCGGCGTCTCCTGCTCGGGGTCGTACCTTGCACAGGGCTCCCAAATGTCAGACTCGCTGCTCAACCACTCCTGGCCATCGTTTTCCAAGCGCTGGAAGAAGAGATGGTCCTTTAAGCGAGGTAATGGCCTGTGGGGAGAGGGGGCTGAGCGTGTGGCAGGAGCTGGGCTGCGGCAGGGACAGCCTGTCCTGGGCTGAGCAGGTACCAGAGAACCCCAGGGGCCCAGGCAGAGCTTGTTCCGAGGTGCCCCCCGCTCCTCCCTGCAGGGGACACTGCCTTAAGCAGTGGTTAATGCTTTTCTTTCCATTTAATCTTTTCGAGGCACATGATTGCCTTCAGGAGCTGGGTAATGGGTTAAATATCAGCCTTCTGGTTTTGTAATAAGTTTGTTTCGTGGCTGGCAGTGAGCTGGAGGTCCTGGTGCTTGCAGACAGCTGTCTCTGCACCCTGCTTGGCCAGAGTTTGGTGTTAGAGCAGATGTGGGGGAAAAGATTCCTCCTGTCTTTCAGTGAGGGCTGATGAGCAGAGCCCCCACATCCGGAGCCCTGGCGGTTTGGGTGGCCCTGGCTGGGCTTCACTGTGTCCAGCAGCAGGGGTGGGAAATGGCAGCAATCGGTGTGAACTGGCCTCATTTCTGCATGCGGTGCTGTGACTTGGAAAGAGGGAAGTGAGAGCCCCGGGAAGCAGGACATTTGCAGTCCTGGAGGAGCCAGACACTGTTTGCGTCCTTGTGAGCAAACACTGCCTTCAGGCTGATGCTTTTGGGGACCTTTACCTGCTGCATCAGAGCTCCTGCTACTCTTTCTCCTTCATTACTCTCTACCCACTCCCAGTTCTCTTCTGGTGTGGATGTGCAAGATCCGAACTGACCAGTTGAGGGAAGGTTAATTCAGAGCAGGAGGCAGGGTCCTGCAGGCTCTGATGTGTGGTGAGCCCCAAGCCCCAGCTGGACACCCCACCCCAGCCTCCCCAGTGCCATGCCTGCTGCGGGGGTTATGGGCTCGCTGGGAAGGCTCAGGTGGGCTGACTTCTCTAACAAATCAATCAGCCTCACGGTGCTCCCAAGCACTGGCTGCTCTGGAGATGGCCTGGGTACAGCCAGCTCCCTTCAGCAGGTGCTTGCAGAGCAGTTTGTCCTGCTGGGGCTTGTGCTTTTTGCACAGAACTCTCGGGTCTCACTCAGCCCCTCTCCCACACTGGTGTTCTGTGGTGTGGCACTCACTGGTCCACATGGGCCTTTCCCTCAGCGCCCCACGGAGCCACTGCAGGAACGTGCACAGCGGCTTGGAGGGAATCAGAGGGGCTGCAAACCCCCCTCAGCCCCGCTGAGACCCTTCAGCTGAGAGACAGCACAGAACAGTCCCGGCTCCCTGCTCCTCTGCCCGCCGTGCCCAAGAGCCCCGCCCCAGGCGCGGTGATAAGGCAGCAGCTCTGTACAGTGTGTTACAGTGTGGGACAGCTTATCTTCCCCCTGCTCCTGCCCAGAGCCAATCCCCACCGCCGCCGGTGCTGGCCATGAGGGGCCCACGCCAGGCGAGGGACTGCACTTCAGCCGATCTTGGCACAGGGAGTTCAGCCTTTGCTTTCCAGAGGTTTTTCCCTGTAGCCCTGAACACCCTGCAACGGGATACGTGAAGGGCAGCTGGTGGGGGGCCACGAGGGCAGGGGTGGGTCAGGGGAAGATGGAATCATTTCTGTTTCTTGTCCGTGATGCTCTCCATGGTTTCCCAACAGTCTCTATCCCTGACTGCTGGGAAATGCCCAGACGTTCTCATCGTTCCTTCCTCCTGGGATTGTTTCACAGAGCAGAACTGCCCAGTGCCTTTGTCCTGCCACGTTTGGTGTGGTCTCTCCCCAGTGGGAACACAGACAGTGTTTGATGTTGGAGGATGTGACTGGTGTGGCCAGAGCTCACATCCATGTTTTCCTCTGACGTGTCCCCTCCCAGCGCCAGCCTGGCTCCAGGGTCATTCAGGGACATGCAGCATCCTGCACCAAGCCAAGGGACAGGCAGGTGAGGATGGGACACTGCTGGCAGGGCTCGTTCCAGTGCTGGCTGCTCTGGTGCTGTCGCCTGCTGTGACACTTGTGGGTGCAGCTCCAGTGACTGGCCTGTCTGAGGGAAATCAGCAGAGCCACTTACAGGAGGTCTGAATCGGAATTAGGAAAATCCCTGTTGGGATCCCAGTGGCCTTGGGCACAGTTACAGCAGCACGAAGCCTTCTTCCTTGAGCCAGAGCAGCTCAGCCAGCTGATCGTGCTGTCCCCACAGCATCAAACCCCCTGAGACCATCCCAGACTGTCACATGCTGTGGATGCCTGTCGCTGCTTCCTTCCTCCCCACGCAGCAGCCCCGAGTTGTCATGTTTCACCCGTGGGAAGCTCTGGCAAAGTGCAGGAACCATCCCAGCCCAGCCAGCGATGCTTCCTCCCCAGCTCTGCCCTGGGAATTCCTCTGAGGAGGCTGCTCCCTGCAGCAATAACCTTTTATGGTTTCCAGCCAGAGGCGAATTAAGCAACTGCAATACCTAATCTGCTTAATGTTCTCCTAAAGCAAACAGCATTTGTTCTTGAAAGTGTCATTTTGTTATCCCATCTCCAGCTTCAGCTGAGGGAAGGTGACTGCTGCTGTCTGCCAGTGCTTGGGGGGCCAAGATTCCCTGTCCCCTTGTCACCATGCCAGAGCCTGGGTCCTTCCAGACAGGCTCGAGTGCAGAGTACGGGAGACTCAAGGGGCTCCAGAGTTTGCCACACTGGCTGACACATCGGTGACCACCTTGATCATTGATATGGGGATGTTCACAGCTCCCAGACCTGCCTCCTTCCTATGTGTGCTCCACGCTCGTCCTTCCTTGCCCACCATCCCACAACCTGATGCCTGAAGGTGTTTCCCACGAGCTCCTCTGTCACCCCCTTGCCCAAGTGCCTGCTCCATGCACGGTGCCAGCCCAGCCTCCGAAGCGGGAGCCCGGCAGTGCCGTGGCTGGTGCTCACACATTGCCTAAAATGGTGTCCCCAAGGCTGCCGCCCGTGCGCGCCGCGTGCCGCCGCCGCGACCCCGGGCTCGCGGCAGGTCTGATTTATCGCGTGTTGAACCAAGTGTCTGAAGCCTCCGAGGAGGATTTAAGTCCTTTGGTGGGTCTGGATGGGGTCTGTTGACTGCAGCCTATGCCTTGGCCAAATCCTGAGCCCCGCATGGCACAGGCGGAGCACAGGGAATATTTTCCAGGCCTCTGAGGAGCTGACTCTGTTCCAGGGATCCACTTTAGGGCTGCACGGAGCCTGGTGCAGGCCCAGAGTAGCCTTGGCGGGATGGCTGGACCCTGCTTGGGAGGAAAAAACTCCTTGTTTTAGTTAAACTTTCAGTCCAAGGCTCTGGCCTCTGTCAGGCCACAGCCCTTGTCAGCTCCTGCTGCCTCCCAGGGCTTTGATGCTTTCCCTGTGGGTAGTTCGCTGCTGAAGGGATGGCGAGAGCAGGGAATCTCCTTTTTCTTCCTTCCTTGGACTTGTATTGATGCCTTGTAGAGGCTGCCCTGGAGCAGAGGCTGGACAGAGTGAAAGGATAAAGGGCAGGGATTTATGGAAAGGCCTTCCCAGGGGGCACCTTGGGCAGTGCAGGAGTCTCACAGAGACTGCACCCAGGATGGACACAGCCACACGTTTTTGGGACAGATAGAAGTTCTGTCCATTTGCATATCAGAGGTTAATTTTCCAATTACAGCTTCAGGCAGTGCAGTCCCATTCTCTTCATTTGCTCCTCCCCAACTCACTTTTGTTTACAGTTCTCAGGGCCTGAGACAGTGAGGTGTCCTTGATTCTCAGGCCTGGAGAGGAATTGTTGTGTCTGACCAAAATGGGAAAAGCAGTTGCTCACACTCTGTGTGGAGCTCAGAGTTATACACTAAAGAATAGCAGGATTACAAATATATGAAAATATAAAAGCTAAAATCCTAAGGCATCAGTACGAGGGGAAGCACCACCTGTTCTGGCCTCCCTGGGATGCTCCCCACCTCCTGGTTGCTCCCCCTGTGTCTGTTCTACCTTAGCCTTCATCCCAGCCTGCTTGGGGGCTTCAGTGGCTTTCACTGCCTGCTGAGAGCTTTGGCTCCTGTTTCCTACAAGCTCATGCCAAAACTTGCACTGGTTCAAGGGTGTATTCACTTTAAAATGCTGATTTTTAATTGCAAGCTGAATCCAGGTGCACTGAGGAAAGCAAAAGGTGATGTTTAATAGCTCATTAAATCTCTGCCACTTGCAGATGCTGCTCGGGGACATCCTGGGCAAGAATTGGTCTATTCATTAAAAATGTCATGTGAAGTAAATTTTACAGTCTTGCTAGAAAGCCTGTTTCAAATTTTCCCTGGTTTTGTAGCTAGAAACCCCTTAATTAAAATAGTGCCTTCAGAAGTGTTTTCTTTCTATATTATTTATAGTCCTTTACTTGAAACCATCACAGACATTTGAACACACCAAATGCTCCTTAAAACAGAAAATCTGGCTTCTGCAGTGTGCAGTGGGATCCAAGGAACAAACCTCCAAACTCTCCCTCACGTTTGCTGCCTTTTTTTAGTTGGCACCACGCAATTCCTGGCTGAATTGCATAGCTTTATAATCCACAGCAGGATGCAAGCTTTCCAAGAGTGTGTTTCTTAACAATGTCTTCCTCATATTAATGTTTTTATGCTTGATTTTCCCGGAGTGTGATGGGTTTCTAGCAGTTTCCTGCTGTTTTTTCCCATTGGATAGATAAGGCTGCTTACAGTCTCTTGCTGTTGTTCTCCGCATCTTCAGAGATCCACCACGGTGCTTCAGCCAACAGCCTGGCTTTTTTCCCTTAGCCTCAGCTGTGTGTGTCTCGAAGGAGTAAAAAGCCTCCGTGAGTCATGCGATGGTTCAGGGATTGTGGCTAAGGTTTACAGTGTGTCTCGCTCCCCAGGAATGTGCTTCAGTCAGCTGGACCATCTATTGTACCAGAAACACATCCAGACCTTGGTTTTGTTTCTGAATGAGTTATCAGATGGTGTACACACACTCAGGTTCGCACTCCTGCCTGGGGAAAATCCAGTGGAGTGATCCAGAACCAGGAGAATTATGTGCTCCCTATTGGTCTGCATATTCAGTGTTGTCTGGAGCCACTGATGTGCCTCCAATTTGCCTCCCAATATCCTTTTATTACCCACCCACCCAGGCACCTTTATTCCTTATGGATGAAAATAAATCCACCGTCAGTATTTTTATTCCTAGATTTCTCATTCAAAGGTCCATAACGTCAATAACAGACATCAAAATGTGCTTAATTCTTTTACTGTGGAAAAAGCCTCTGCAGCATAGCGCACCCTGTGAGGGTCTGCAAGGCTCATCTGTCCCCTTGCACATGCTGCAGGGATGAGGTTTCTGTTGAGGGATGAGGTTTCTGCTGGCAGGAAATCCCTGCACCAGGTTCCTACAGGATCAAGGCTCCTGTGGTCTGGAGATTGCCCGGCACTGCCTGTCTGTGAAGGAGCAGAGGGCACGTGGAGCATTTCAGCGCTGCCTGATGTCACCTGTGGGTGTGCAGCTGGTTTTCCATCCCTCCCGGATGTCTGGTTACCTGCTGAGACCTTCTCTGTCTTGTAGGGTCTGACTGCAAGCCGTGCTTACGGGAATTCACTGACCACGGCAGCCCTGCCTTGGAGTATCCCACCCCCAAAAGCTTCCTCCCATCCCTGATTGCTGAGGATGATTCCTTCTGCACCAGCATGGCTGAAGAGAAGGCAAGTGTCCTCTTTCCTGCTGGCACCTGGCAAGGCAGAGGCCAGGGACAGCAAACGGGGTGGTCAGTACCATATCCAGAAGGGTTTGTGGTGGACTAGGAGTGGGAGAGGGGGGTACTGATCCAGACTGTCAAGGAATACAAGGTTGTACTGCTTCTGCTGCTGGGAAAATCATACCTACGTGCTTTGTATTGGTGTTGGGGAGAATAAAGCACAGAGAGACCCTGAGGTGTTGGGGCTGGGGCAAGGCTGGCTGTGAGGGGCAGCAGGGGAGGGTGACTATTTGAAAGTCACTTGCAAGTCTGGCCCTGCTCTGCACCCCAAGTTCTGCACGGGAGGCATCCCCTTTGCAGGGTTGGTGCGAGGCTCTCAGGCGGGATTTGTGCTGCCTTTGCAGGAGGACTCGTCTTCCACAGAGCTGGATGTGCCAGCAGCAGACTTGCACAGCAGCACGGAGGATCTCCTCTCAGACTCTGCTCTCCACGGCACGGAGTATTACAAAGATCTGGGACTCCTGAGCCTGCCGTCTGCCAAAACAGCGCCAGACACAGCAGCACAGCCAGAACAAGGATCCCAGACTGTGTCTGCCCTTCGCTCATTGGAAGAGAGACCAAGAGCTCTGAGCAAACTGTCTGTGGATGTTGCTTTTTCCAATCCTGTTTCCTGCTCGGTACGTTACGGCGAGGCCGACTGTCATTTTCTGAACAAAGGCCACCTGTGCTCCTGTGCAGCGGTGCCAGATGATGGTACCAGCACTTCTGAGCATCCTGCAGAGGCAGACAACGAGCTGGACCTGCAGGAGGCCCAGGATTCCTTCCCCACGCTGGTGAGATCTATGTCCACCTCCCGGAGGCACAGCTGGGAGAGCCCTCTGTCACCCGTGGACTGCAGGCGCAGGTACGGCGGGACCGTGAGTGATATTTGATGTGCACAGTGCAATGGAGGTGTGAGGCTGGAGACATCACACTGCCCGGAGCTCCAGCTGCTGCTGGCTGGTCTCCCTCGCCTGTCAGCCTCTGCCAGAGCAGCTGGACACCCACTGCTCATGTTGGGTGGGATGTGGAACAGGAAGTGCTAGGGCAGCAAGAGGCTTTAATGTCTCCTTGGAAGTAGGAAGACTCTCTTTTCCTGGTGTTGGGGCTGGGAAGAGGATCTCTCTTTTCTGTCTGGAGGGAACCTTGAACAGCATCAGTTGCTCCAGTGACCTCCATCCTCTGGCTCAAAGGGAATTTTTCCCATCAAAGAGGGATTAAGAGAGCTCTGTCAAATCCTTTTTCTTCTTGTCTGTGAGTTGGTTTGGTGGAGCCTGTGCCTGCAAGCACTGTGCTGTCCTCCAGCCCTCTGCCCTCCACGTGGCTGCAGAGGAGGTTGTGTTTGTAGCACGATGCTGAGGTCTGGCCAGGAGCAGAGTCAGGCCTGGCATTCCTGCCATCCTCTGCTCTTGCCACAGAATGCCTTGAGCTCCAGGTTCCTCCATGAATGCTTTCCCTGCTGACAAATGTATTGATCTCCCAGCTGACTGGGATTTAGGTGCAAGCCAGCAAGGACTATTTTTATCTCTCCTCCTTATACGGTACCCTAAAATTATCTCAGCCTGTAATCTTGGCAGTTCTTTATCAAGCTCAGACTTTGGTTCTCAGACCTATTGTTGTCTCATGTGCCACGGATCATTCACAGTTTATGCTGTAACAGGCACATGAGTAACGGTGGCACGGAGCGGCTGTCGGTGTCAGGGACACGTTCTGTCCCCTCGCTGGGTGATGAAGCACGTGTGAGCAGGAGGCCAGGGAAGGGGAATACACCCCACTGTTCCCTAAGCAAAAGCTTCCTGAAGCCTGCCTGCGGCAGCAGGAATGAAGTGACAGTGATCTGCAGACAGAACCCATGCAGAGACTAAGATTTTCCACTGAGCTTTATCCATCATTCTGCTCTTGTGTTGTTGTCGCTGCAACAGCGCTTGGTGTGCAGGACACTGTGGGGCACTGGGGGAGCTGGTGCACCCCTCATTTCCTAGAAAATAATTTTTTTCCTTCCTCAAAGCTGGGCCCTGGTGGGAGCAGGACTTATGGCGTGATGCCTCAGTGATGATGCGATGAACAACATCATCTGCCACTTCCAAATGCCCACAGGGACTTTCCTGGATGGCAGCTGACAGGGCAGCAGCTCTGGGGCAGGCAGGACAGGCTGCTGCCAGGGTGGCTGCACAGTCTCAGGGGTTGCTAAGAGATCAGTGTGAGCCGTCCAGCACTAAACATCCCGGGTGACCAGGGAGGTGGGGACTCACTGGTGGCAGCCAGGGAAGCTGTTTTTAACAGGCTCAGGACTTGGTGTCCAGGCTGACTCTTCCTGTCATTTCCCTTCCCACGTGCCTGCTGTGGGGAGCCTCCTTGTCCCGGCTGCATGAGCTCCTTAGGACCACCCAGCCAAGGGCATTGCGGGGGCTGTGCCATGCCAGGCACAGTGGGTCAGGCCTGCTCAACTGGCTTGTTCCTCTCCCCTGATTAGGTTCAGCCTGGATGTGACAGAGCTGGGCAGTGACCCAGAGCAGGACGATGTGGAGAAGAGGAGCCAGTCCTGCCTCCAGCCTCACGTGTCCCTTCAGCTGCCCAAAGGGGAACGGGGAGCCTGGAGCAGCAGCCAGGGTGGCAGAGTGATCAAAGTGGAGATAGAGCCGCTGCGCCCAGACCTTGTGGCCAGCCCCGACTTGCAGGAGATGGTGAGTGTGGAGGGCTGTGCACCGGGCAGCAGGGCAAGTTTGGGGTGCAGAAAGCAGCACACACAGGTGGCAGCTGCAGGCTGGACTCCTTCAATGCCAGCGTGGAACCAGGAGGTCTGCAGGAATCTCAGCAAGGATGGGCCTTTTCAGATAAACTGCCCCATCTTGTGGGATAAAGGACCTGGGAGCTGCCTGTAGTACAGCCCTCTTTTCCCATATATTTAGCTGGAATTTTCCTTGTGCAACCTGTGCCTGTTGCCTCTTGTCCTGTCACTGAAGCTCTCAGAAGAGTCTGGCCCTATCTTCTCTCTAATCTTCTGTCAAGTAGTTGAAGACAGCAGTGTCACACCCCCCCCCACGCCCCCTTTACACCACTGCTTTGCTCTGGGCAATACCTTTAGACTCAATTAATATTAAAAGGACAATTGCATCACGGTGCTACATGTCCAGTAAAAGTGAAAAGTGCCGAAGAAGGTTTCAGGCACAAGTGTCACTTGCTTCAGCCTTCCTGGAGCCAACAAACAGCTGGGCCTAATGGTGTCCTGCACCATAACCCTGACAAAACAAGAGGGAAAGGGTGAGGAACCAGCCACGGTGGAGGCTACGTTGGTGCACAAAGCACCACAGGTTTCTGTGACTTTTTACTTCTCCAGAAATATGTCAGCAACGGGAAGAGACTGAGGTCCAAGTCTGTCCCGTCAGCCAGTGAGACGGTTGCCTCCCTCCAGATACCTCACAGTTTCAAAACTTCTCTTCCAGCTGTGGAAGGTTGGTATAGACTCTATGCCAATAAATGGGTTCAAGGTGTGATTAAGAAGATAAAAAACTGGAGCTGTAGTCTCCGGAAGCATGGACAGCCTCTGCTTTCCCTTCCACATGATCCCAGGGGCTTCTGAAATACAAAGCCGAGCTGGTTCTGAGTCTGGCCCTGGCTAGCAGTGCAGTCTCAGCTCAGACAGGCCCACCTTCAGTGACACATTGCCACATAACCTCGCTGTGGCTGGTGCATTGGTCACTCCCTGCTCAAGTCCCACCTGTGAAGATTGCCCCAGAGCAAAACGTACAGGTTTCAGAGCCTGGGAAGCGGAGGGGAGAGGGGAGGCTGGCTGTCATGGGGAAGGGCTCTGGGGTGGTACCAGCTCCTACCCTGCTGCAAGCGGGACCTTCAGCAGCAGATATAATACAGACTGTGGAGGGGAGGGGTAATACAGAAAAGTGATGGAGCCTTCGCTTCCCTCACAGAAATGTAGAGCAGAATCTCCCTCCCTAACTGCTCCTGGCATTTCTTCCTCACCAATAAAGACAGAGTGGGAGCCCAGCAAGATTAACAGGGTCCAGCTGCATAGATTGCAATTTGGTGCTCTGCAAAGGCAAACCAGGATCCCTGATGAGAGTGTTTTGTGTTCCAGGTGTTGAACCCCCTGCTCCGGAGATGCTGGAGAAGGACCACGTGTCCCCAGACCACGTGTAGGTATTGTCAGTCCTGCCTGGTTTGAGATGAGGGAGGTTTTTGAGTGTATCTGAGCTACTGGGGATGCAACAGCAAGGGAGATCCCACTCTGGGCTGGGGCACAGCTGAGCAGTTGGTCATAAACCAGCACCTGAGGCTTTGTGGGGTGCAGAATGTCTGTGCAAGGATATTTTCTAATCCCTTGCTTTTCTCTTGCCTCATCCTTGGTAGGTTAATTGTCCAGAAGGTACTTCAGGAGCTGAAACATTACCATGGGTAAGTGTGTCTGGGACAGGGATGTATGGGGAGGTCACAGGTCTGCCTAAGACACACCTGGCAAAGGACCCCAGGGTACCAGAATCACCGATTTATTCCAGTGGAACCAGGGTACAATTGCAAGGAGAAGGGGCATTTCACGTGCCTCCTCAGTAACTAAAAATGTTCCTGCCCCATCTAGAAAATGAGAGTTTCAGCTGACCCAGAAGTTCTGCTCTTGTGTTCTTTGCTGTGTCTGATGCCTTTTCCCCGCCCAGGGTGAAGCAGAGAGCTTGTGTGCAAGAAGGCAGTGATTCTTCCCAGCAGAACCTCACTTGGTTTGAGTTCCTGTCTAACGAGTAAGTGAGACAGTAGGTGACACATACACTTTGTGTTCTGAGAGCACACTGATTTCAAGTCCCACTCCATCTAAACTGTACTGCCCTGCTAATCCTGTGTGCAGGACACTGGTATCTGCAGGGGTTCAGTCAGGAGTGTGGCACTGAACAAAACCTGCACCCATAGTTTGAAAGTTCAGCTCCTTATTTGCAAGTGTCTAATAAATGACATGGCTGATGCCAAACCACATCCTGCAGGAGATGGAAAGCTCACACTTACTAAAGTGATGTTTCAATGAACTTCATCAGTGATCTCCCTAAGCGGGGCGTGGTCAGTGAATTTCCCCCTTTTTAAGATGTTTTGGTCTCCTTTCAGAAATGAGGACAGTGGGAAGAGCGATAAAGCAGAGAAAGGCACAAAGGTGATGCGACGTCTGAGTTCCCTGCGGAGCCGAGTCACCGGATCCTGGCAGAAGGATAAGGTGAGAGAGAGATGTTGAATTTGTGGAAGGAATTGTTAAATTCTGCAAGTAGAAAAGGGGATCTGACCATAGGCAACAGTTAGATGGATTGCTTTTGCATGGCCTCAGCCATCCAAAAGCTATGTTGGTCAGCAGATGCACTGTGACCCCTAAAGCAGTAGTAGTGCATGGGACTGAGTGATCCCTGAATTCCAGCCCAGCTTGCCCCAGGGCATGTTCTGGATGCTTTCACCCCTGAATTCCAGCCCACCTTGCTCCAGGGCACGTTCTGGATGCTCTTCTGCTGCCTTGGCACCGTTGTGCATAGCAAGAGGAGTGCCTCGGCTGGATGACTGCCTGGATCACTCTTCATGGCAGGAGGATCCTGCAGAGGGACAGCCAAGTGTGGCCTGCCCTTCATCATGAAGGGGCTTAGACTAGAGGGACTGGCCCAAGCCTTGGGAAGGCATTTGGGAAAAGCACTGCCATCCCACCGTACCTGCTGCCCACCAGCTTCCTGCTCGTTTGTACCAGTGGGGAAAGGAACGTGTGGGCAGTGCAAGGCCTGTGACTGAGCTCTGTTCTCCTCTCCTTGCAGGGTAAGAACAAAGATCAGCCCAAGGAAAGAGAGAAGGAGAAAGAGACAAAGGAGACAAAAGAGAGGTGTAAAGATATCAATGGGCACCAGCTCGTGCCAGGGGTTTTCTCCAGTTGCACCAGCTGCTCACTGTGTGCCAAACCTCTTGGGAATAAAAGCGGTCTGCAGTGCCTGAGTGAGTATGGCTGTCACTGCCTGGCTCTGCCCCAGCCTGTGCTCCCTGCCCGCTCTCCAGCCCAGGCTGTTCTCCTGCCTAAACCAGCCCCCTGGATTGCTTCACTTCTCTGCCTGGCTCGACTCTACCCCACCACTCTGCTTGGCCTGCCTTGGTTGTTTCTCCAAATAGTCTAAATGATCTCTGAATCCTGCCTGGCAGTAATTTATCCTCATTTTCTTTGGCCACTTGACCATTTCCTGCCCCTTTCCCCCAAGGAGGGTTCTAGGTCAACTTCTCTTTTACTAATTTTTTCTTTATCATGAAGTTCTGCTTTGCCTGAACAAATACCCCAACTGCCTGAGTGTAGCTGGATCTTTTAGGCTGTTTTTCAGAGCTGCAGTGATGTTTCAGCTCAGCATCTGCCCTGTGCATGGACACAGGGAATTCTAGAGCATCCAAAACTTTATTAACTAACAAAAAGTCAAATGTTGCCTCCCAGGACCTGCATGGGTGAGACTGTTGCTTTTCAGCTCTAGGTAGTGCCAGCATGCATGGGCCTCTGTGCTCCCACTGCATTGACTGTGGCATGGCTTTGGCTGAAAAACCCTGTCCCTTGTCTTTGGGGCAGGTACTCAGGGCACTGAAGAATGTTTTAATTCCCAAGGGATTGTCTGTGGGCAGAGAAAATTTTCTGGAAATGAAAGGATTGCTCTCTTTCTCCACCCTGTACCCTCAAGCAATGCTTGCTCTCTCAGAGGCTCTTAAGGTCAGTAAAACCTTTCTGGGGCATAAAGGGACTGACTGCCCTCGGACATGTGTGGTGAGAAATATATTTTCCCTTCAGGGCGGCTGGAAGGAAATTGAAAAGGGACACAGAGCTGGCTATTAGTGAGCATTTTTCAGGCATCACAGCAAAAAGTAGGAAGCGGGGAGCTGAATAAGAGCTTTGCGGATATTTAGAGAGAACCTAAATATTATGGGAGGAGACAGAGTTGTGCCTTGTCATTCCTGTGTGAGGAATCTCCCAGCCAGAGGCTCTGTTTGCAGTCCTGCATGTTGCTTTACAAAAATACCTTAACCTGGGAGGATACAGACAGTCCTTGATCCTCATGAGCGTGGAGCCATGCTCTGTGTGCTCTGGGGAACTCTGAGGGCATTGTTAGTGTGAGTGATTCTCCTCTGGACAATCCTATGGAGATCTGTGATCTGGAGTTGGAGCTAGCTGTTGAAATGAGAGTGTGGCTCAGCATGACTTGTCCATCATAAATACACTGGGATTTGACATGAGTTATAGTAACTTTCACCTTGTTTGCCAGCCCTTCCTGAAGAATCTGTGTTCTGTCTCATGAACATTCAGGAAAAAAACTCCAAGGTGTCTGAGGCACTGGTTTGTGTTTGGGAATCTGTGACATCTCCTTTGGCTCTTGGCTGCCGAGGCTAACGCAGGCGGCAGAGCAGCACAGCTTGTTTTGTAATGTTCCATTTGCAGTGGCTTGAACCGAGGCTGAACAATCGGGCAGGGCTCTGAGATGTCCGTTAAAATTAATGGCCTGTCTGTGGTGAGAGCTGGGCTGGGACTTGTGGTGTGACAGCTGATGGCCTGAGAGTGCCTGTATTTGGATGACGCTGGGCTGAAACCTTTGCGAGCTGCTGCTGAGCTGGTAGTTGATATCAGCAGCTCCCGTTACTGCAGCTCGCAGCAGTGTGTGGTCTCCTGACTAGTCCCTGATAGAGCTCTGCAACAGCAAGCTCCGGGGCCACCGGGAAGCCGGAGCAGCAGGCCTGCTTTTCAGAAGTGTGAGCAGCTCTGTCAGCTCGGTCTGAGCCGTGGCTGCTGCCGAGATGTGAGGATATTTGGCTGCGCCTCTTGTTTTCTCCTCACGAACTCGCATTTGACCATCCCCACGCCTTGGCCCCCGGCCAGCCTCGGCCCGTCGCTGGTCAGGTGCTGCTCCTGCTGTTGTTGTCTCCGTGGTATTTTTAACTGCAGCACCACCACGTGGTCCCAGGCAAAACGGGCTCGTGGCAAGCACAGGAAAAGCTGGTGGTTAAAGAAAGGGATTAGCTGAAGAGGATGGAAGGATGGGGGAATGATTAAAAGCCTGAGGTCTTTTCACTGTCCAGTAGACACAAAAAGTCTGGTGACTTCCACGGCTGTGATGAGCTAGAGGAGCACGAGCTCTTCTTGTTAGAGACACTAACATCAGGAGGAATTCTGCATTTAAGTCAGAACAAAAAAAACATTGTTCTGCTAGAAACGTGGGTGAGCTGTGAAGAAAGTGGGCAGCTCGGATAGCCTGGTACACGGTAACTCGTTTCTCTCTCCCACTGATTCCTCCCATCTATCCTCACCCCACATGACAGGAGGCGGGGAGGAGGCTGTGCTGTGTGTCAAGAGTAGAGGTTCAGGAGAGTCTCTGCAGCTCACAGATGTGCAGTTAGGAGCCTGGCACGGATGAAAAACAAAGAGGAATGATTGCAGTCACAGGGATCTCGACAACAGTGGCCACCCAAACTCTGCTGTTACGTAAACTGTGAGCTGTGAGTCTCTAGGTTTATTGTTCACCTGGAAATGAGAAAGCTCCTCTTGAGCCTTTGCTATCACTGGTGGAGAAGGTTCTGTGCCTAAATTAATCCTCTCTTATAAACATGCTTCCAGAGTTTATGCAACAAGAGTTAGATGAGTCCCAGGGAAGCCCTGACAGGAGGAGAGCTCTCCAAGCAGGCTGTGCCATGGAGGCGAGCCAGGGATATGCTGTGGAATACAGATGGAAGGAGGATTGCTTCCCTTGAGTTTGAGCGCTGGGGTAGAGGTGGGTCTTCTACATCTTTAGTTGACAGTCAATCTCTATTACTTCATGAGAAAGACAGGGCCCAGGCCCCCACAGGGGTGTCAGATTGACCTTCCTCTTCCAAGGAAACCTTTAGCTGCAATTAGAATTTGGCGGCCTTCAGACAAACTCCTCTTCTTTAAGAGAAGGTGCTCAGTTTAATGAATCTTCCTGAACAATACAGGCTGTGCTGGACTGTCCACCTGTCCTAGGCTGACCCTTGCTGGTTGCTTCAGTGCACTGGCTGATCTCTAACTGGTTGCTGTAACAACTGGTCTCCAGGATTTATTTAAGGTGCATTGTGAAAGAGGTTTGGAGAACCATTTCCTTTCTCACAACGAGAAAGGGAGAGGACAAGGATTTCAGCAGTTCGTCAGGCAAACGTCCTCCACCCATGGCCAAGGAGAGGCCAGAATAGCTTTTGGTTTAGACCTGAAATTTAGTGTGAAATTCACCTCTCACTCAGCACTTGTGCCTGCATGGTTTTGCTTTTGGATTCCTGGTGCAGTACCAATAAGCTAATAGGTGAAGGATAGTTTTGGCTTATGATAAGGAGGAATGACTTGATTTTCTATCCTGAAATTTCTGTTCATAGCCCACACAGAGTCCTGAGAAATCTGAAAAGCAGCAGGCAACCTGGAACTTTGCATTTCCGTAGAGAGACACAGCTGCCAAAAATCTTCTGTTTTGGGGGGAAAAGGGAGGTTTGGCTGCTGTAACATGATGACAGTGATAAATGGACTGGGAGTCCCACTTGGAATAAACAATTACTGACAGGAGTCCAAATAAATAGAGGCAAAACCAGAGCAGCTGCGTCAGGCTGTGGGTTAAGGTGACTCTGAGCCAACAGAGCAGGATCTGAAGCAAATGTGAAAGCGGCTGCAGCACTGGTTGCAGAGGAAACACTGAGCTGAGTGTCCTGACACAGAGCTGGCTCAGCCAGCTCGAGAGGGCTTAGAAAAGGAAACCAAAGTACATCCTATTCTCAGTGCTTCTCTTTTTCTGCTTTTCACTTTCTTTTTGTATCTGGGCAGTACTACCTTGATCTGGAACATCTCCAAATGCTGCTCCTTCCATTCCCTGATAAAACCTCAGGATCTTGTACACTCGGGCTGACAAATGCGTAAGGACAGTAATCAACCTGACACACATTTGGCAAGAAATCTCTTCTTATTACAGAATTACATAGGAGTAGACGGTGCTCTTCTCTTCTTTGCAATCCAAACTTTAGCTCTAAGCTACAGATTCTTGGAGCTGGCTGCTGTGCCAGATTTTGCACTGATTTTGTGGCGATACCCTGAGGCCGCACAAGCACAGCACGTTCTCTCCATGACAGCTGCAGTTGGGCAATCAGTAGTGCTTTACTTTTATATTACAGCAAAGCACGAAGTTTGAAGTGCCTAAGGATTAATCAGTCACCAAGTGACAGCCAGCTGTTTACCCCCAAACCGCTTTATTTAATGATCATTTCTCTGTAGTGCTGACAGGCCTCAATAAACAACTGGGACCTCAGTGTACTCAGTCCTGCAGAGAAGCAGCACAAAAGGGAACGTTTTGGAAAAGCTTGCAACTATGAGACAAAGATAAAAATAAAATCGATTAAACAGGTGGCAGTGTGGAAACCAGAGACCACATTGGCCCCATGGCAGGATTTCATCACATCTCCAGCCCAAACAGTGGCAGGTTCTTTCAAAGCAGCATGGGAAAGCTGCAGGGTGGATTTTGAGAGGGAAATTTGTTTTGTAATTGTGTATGTTGTATTTTCAAGCTCAACAGGCAAGTAGGATATGTGTGATTTAAAATATGACAAACTTTTGATCAGTATTGTAAATCTTCAGAGTGAAGTCAGGAGGGGAGGTTGGGTGGTGAGATCTTCCCAGTTTTCCTGCCTGCACTGAGTACTCCAGCAGCCCGGTGCTAGTAATCAAACCTTTCTGGTGTCAGGGAAGGTGTTTTTTCCAGCAAGCAGTTTGATTCTATGAGTCAGTGCATGGATCTGCTGCTAGGGAAGATAATTCCCCTTTGCTCTCGTCATTTGTCTGTGCAGGGGTCACTGACAAAGGCCTGGGCAGGCACTCACTGTTGAGGGGTGGATGGGGAAGCCAGCGCCTGCCAAACCTCTGGGCACTGCAGCCTTGCCTTGGCAGGGTGTTCGTAAACACTCCAGCACGTTGGGATGGCAAATCCCACTGGCCTTTTAGTAACAAATTATGTATTTCAAGTCCCAGGCGCAGTGCAAACACATGAAGTGCCATGCTGAAGGTGTCTCTGGGGTACCACATCCTACCCGTTAGGGGCCTCTTTAGCCTGGGAGGAACCGTGTGAGGGGAAAGTGTGGGCTAAGGGTGGCCATGTGCCCTCCCTGAGGGGAGAACACAGGTTGGGGGGGGGCATGTGTCTTCCCTCGGAGAAGTCATGGGTTCTGGGCAGCCATGTGTCCTCCCTGAGGAAAAAGTGCGGGCTTGGGGTGGCTGTGTCCTCCCTGAGGGGAAAGTGCAGGCTGAGGATGCTTGTGGTGCCCCTGAGGGGGACATGCAGGCTGGGGGCCCTGTGCCCTTCCTGAGGGAAAGTGTGGGCTGTGGGTGGCTATGCCCTCCGTGCAGGAGGAAGGAGCAGGCAATGGGTGCCCTCCCTGAGGATGAAGCACAGGCTGAGGATGCTCATGCCCTCCGTGAGGGAGACATGCGGGCTGGGGGCCCTGTGCTGTCCCTGCAGAGAAAAGAGCAGGCTGTGGGTGGCCATATGCCCTCGCTGAAGGAGAGTGAGGGTTGTGGGTGGCTCTGCTTTCCCTGATGGACAGCGCAGGGCTGGAGGGACCGTGTGCCCTCCCTGAAGAAAAAGGGCAGGTCAGGGGAGAAATGTGCCCTCCCTGAAGGCAAAGTAAGAGCTGTAGGTGGCTCTGCCCTCCCTGAGGGGCAGGAGCAGCTGGAGTGGCTCTGTCCTCCATGAGGGGAACGAGGGGGTCAAAGGATGGTGTGGAGGGCGCTGCTCCACCCTGAGGAGTGCCCTCCCTCAAGGAAGGCGGAGGCTGTGGGTACTCGTACCGTTCCTGAAGAAAAACGCAGGCTAAGGATGGCCATGTGCCCTCCTTGAAGGTGAAAGTGTGGGCTGTAGGTGCTTGTGCCCTCGCTGAGGGTCAGGGCTGGTTGTGCTCTTCCCGAGGGAAGGAGCAGGCTAAGGGTGGCTGTGTGCTCGCCCTGGGGAGTGGGCACGGGCTGCGGGTGCTCATGTCCTCCTTGAAGAAAAAACACGGGCTGAGGATGTTTATGTGCCTTCCTTGAGAGAAGCGTGCAGGCTAAGGATGCTTATGCCCTCCCTGAGGGGAAAACACGAGCTAAGGATGTCTGTGTGCCCTCCTTGAGAGAAGCTTGTGGTCTAAGGATGCTCATGCCCTCTGAGAGGGGGCCAGTGCCTTCCGTGAGGGGAAAGTGCAGGGTTAAGAGTATCCATGTGCCCTCCCTGAGGGGAAACACGGGTTAAGAGTGCCCGTGTGCCCTCCCTGAGGGAAAAACACGGGTTAAGGGTGTCCGTGTGCCCTCCCGGAGGGAAAAACACGGGTTAAGAGTGTCCGTGTGCCCTCCTTGAGGGGAAAACACGGGTTAAGGGTATCCGTGTGCCCTCCCTGAGGGGAAAATATGGCTTAAGGGTGTCCGTGTGCCCTCCCTGAGGGGAAAATATGGCTTAAGGGTGTCCGTGTGCCCTCCCTGAGAGGAAAACACGGGTTAAGGGTGTCCGTGTGCCCTCCCTGAGAGGAACATGCGGGCTGCGAGTGCTCGTGCGCGCTCCCTGAGGGAAAAGCGCGGGCTGATGGTGTCCCTGTGCCCTCCCTGAGGGTAAGGCACGGGCTCCGGATGTCCCTGCGCTGTCCCTGAGGGGCCGGGACCCTGCCCCGCCGTGCCGCGGCGCGCAAGCGCACCCTTCATCCCCATTTTTCCTTCCGGGACACGGGGGCGTTTCCTGTTGCTGTGGCGGCGGCTCCCGGGACCAAGAGGGAACCGGCGGCTCCCCGGGGAGTCCGGTAAGAGACCGGGCTGTCAGCGCGCCCGCCGGCCCCCGGCTCCGCTCCCCCCCGGCCCTAGCGAGCCCCCGGGCACCGGCACCCCCTCCCCGGGGCCGCGGCGCGGGGACCGCCCGGCCCTGGTCCCTATGCGGGCAGCGGGGGCTCAGAGGGCTCCAGGGACTCCCGGTGTTTGGCCGGGACAGCAGGTTGATCTTCGCTTTGCCCCAGTCCCTCAGGTTTACAGCCGTCCCGACCTTTGCAGCTCAGGGCTTCAGCTGCGGGACGGGACGCAGCTTGAAAGATGCAGTGTTTACATTAGAAAGCTCTTTCAAGGGCTACCGAAGGAGTGAAAAATGCTGCTGTGTGCGGTAAGGAGGCGGGCGGCTGTAGCCTGTGTGGAACCGGCTGTCTTTATGCCACAGCTTGAGCCTGAGCATCCTTGTGATCATTAAGTCCCGCACCTCGTCCTCTCGGTTCTTACACACATCGTGTGTACTGGTACTGCAGCAGCGAGAAAAGTCTGGGATGTGCATGAAAAGACCTTAAATACGTTAGGGAAAAAATGGTGAAAACTTTCGCTTGTCCACAATTGCGAAGACTGACCCATTTTAAATATTCCACGGCCCTGGCTCCTTGGGGAGAGGAGCGGGAGATGGTATCAGCTTAGCTTGTGTGTGCTGAAAGGAAGCGCCAGCAGGAGCTAGGAGTGGTGATGGATTTTGGAGGAGGAGCGGGGAAACAGGCAGTGATTCGAACAAACAGCTTTCTGAATGTTTCTGGTACTGTATTTGGTGTTGCTGCTCTAATAAATAAGCATTATATCTGAATATTATTTGAAGATTTGGTGTGTCACCAAGAGAAGAAGGGCTGCTTCTTAGTTCCTTTGCTCTCCCCTCTTGAGAGGGTTTTATGAGAGGCTTTTTTATTTGGCCTTTTTTGTTTAAATTTATAAAAGTAATAGTTTCTCTTTGGCATGGTAAAATAAAAGAAAGCCACGAAACATGACTCTTAAACAGGAGAGACATCGGACATTGTGTGTTGTAGTTCCACCTACTGTTTACCTATGAAATATTTTAAATACCTTTTATGATTGTCATAGTTGCTGCTTCAGTTCTGTAGCGTAGACTGGGGGAAGGGTTCAGCGTGAGACAGTTGAATTGGGACTCCTGTTTCTTTTAGGATAACATGCAGATTTTACTTGGCATTGTTTAAAAACCAGAACTATAAGTTGTTTATGTGTTTCTGTGCCTAAAGAAAACCCCATGGCCACCAGAATTTGCACTGTTGGGAATCACACAACCTCTCTCTCTGCTTCATCTGTCTGATATTTTGACAATAAAACCAGATACAGTGAGAAAGTAATTATAGGTTGTTTTGGAGACAAAGAGGAATGCTCTAACAGGGAGGCTGAAACTTGATAATTTGGTGCTGTTGCTCTCTGGCATGGACTGTCTCTGTTTCAGAATGTGAAGTATCTCATCTCCCTGCACCCTTCCAGTTTTTGGTTTCTGCCTCTGTGTAATTAGGCAAGTGAGAAAACAAGTAAACACCAGCCAGCGGAGCCACTAGGACAAAGTTAAATCTGCTCCGAGTTCCTGAAGATACCTGACCTGGATTTACCCAATACAGAAACTTCCTCGTGTTCCACTGAAACTCCTCCTCTTTCCTGAGAAGTTTGGTCACAGTCACTGTGCTTTTTCTGGAATGCTGTGGTGGTTTGAGATGTTTCTTGGCCGCTGTGTTGTGTATCTCTGTGTATAAATTCAGAGTTTATGTTCTGTGTTAATCATTCATATGAGGATTGTTTCCTTTGTCAGTTCAAGAGGGAGGAGTTCTCTGTGTGATGTAAGGGTGAGGAAGGAGGGAAGAGATTCTCTTTGATCCCTGAAGCACTGGACAGTTGAAAACAGGAAAAAATACTAAAATTACTTATTTCACAAGGAAGCTATTTTGTCCTTGGCTCTCTTCAGCTGGTTGGATTTCATAGGTGGTGAATATATCCTTAGCACTGAAAGAGTGCTTGAACTCCTTGTATCATTAGAACCACTGTTAAAGTCTGTCCCTGTTTGAACTTAGGTACCTTCGAGTGGTTTTTTAAAATCTGTCATTTAAAAAAAAAAAAATCCTTTAGATAAAGAAAGTCATTAGTTCAATTTTAGATTAATCACAGCATTTTTGTCTGTTAGTTGTTGTTTGCAAATGGTCTTTTAAGAGTTATTTTATTGTGCAGTATGGTTCCAGACCAAAGGTCAACGTCATAGTGATCGTAATGTCTGGCGAGTCATAGATTTGTCGTGGAATCCAGTTCTGGAAGACATTTATAGGACATTGGCAGTGTCTGATCCCCTGGAAGGTATTCCAGCTGGGGGAAAAAATACCTTTGCCTGCCCCTTTCCAGCCAGGTTTGTTGCCCTCTCATACTGCAAACAGGGTGATGCTTTTGGGTGTTGTAATGTGTTGTCCAATAAAGTGCTCCTAGGTTGTAAATTACTTTCTCTGAGCCTTTGGGAAAACATCTCATTTATAAGGGAAGGTTTTTTATTATACCAGCTATTAAATTCATTACCCTTAGTCATGAACAGGATCTTTTCTGATGTTTATGAGCCTTTTAGTCTTAAATACTTCTTTGCTGGTTGAGGTCCCTGCTTTAGTCACTCTCTCATTAGGTCATCTTTGGCACAGGCCCCTGCAAAATGCTTCAGAGGGAGTGACACTTGCAGTAGTAAGCAGATCTGGTATAATGTGATGCTCCCAAAATTCTCAGCCTTAATTCCAAGCCTGGTGATTAAAGCCCAGGAACAACCCTGGTGGGTTTGCTCAGTTTCCACACCGTGTGGTTCAGTTGCTCTGGTACCCTTCCCTGTATTAGTGGTGCTCCTGTCCCCATCCAGTCGAGGTGACCCAAATCCTTGGACCTTCCGGGTGTGTTCACACTTTGGTGTTGTCAGCGCTGGCCAGAGCTGCAGCCCTTCTGCATAGTCTGTATGAGGAGGAAATCCTTCGGAGGGTCTGTTTTTCCCTGCCCAATTAATCTGCTTGCTGTTCAGTGAGTGACTGAGAGAGAAGACAGGGAAGAGCCTGGGTGCAGTCCTCCGAGTTTTTATCCCTGCCTTTCTCAGGAATATCTTCTGTGCCCTGCACCTCTCCAGTTTGGGAAGAGCTTGCTGACAGAACTGTCCTTTTTTCTTTTTTATTTTTGGACCTTCCCAAATTCTTGATCTGAATAAGACCAAATGCTACCGATGGTAAATGCAGAAATAATTTTTTTGTCAGTTTGAGTTTACTGATGCTGCTTTCCTTTGGATGGCTGGAAAAGATAGAAATCTGGTATTTCTATACACCTGTTAGGGATCTGTTATTTCTCTACACCTGTAGAGAACCTTTCATGTGTATCTCTGCTCTTAAACATCATCCTCCATGTGTGCAGGTTCCTGTCCTTTCTTTGCTGTCCCCTGTCCCTCATTCTTCTCTTTGCTGTTTTTTTGACCCCTGCAGTTCTCTGATGCCATTTTCAGAGAGGCTTAATAAGAATGCAGAATAATAAGAATAAATGCAGAAATCTTACATGCATAAAAAGGAAACCACAGTCACTAGTATTCAAAAGCTCCTTCTTGTCCTGAATTAGTGTCCTTCCTTCAGCACTGCAAAAGTGCGTTAAATAAAGGAACCTGGAGCATGTTTTCTAAAATGAAGTATGCTTATAAAACAGTCTTCTGGCAGGTTTCAGATTTCTTTTATGTGGGTAAAAATAATGCCATTTCGAAATCTTTAAATTCATTTCAAATAGTCTTATGGAGAATCAGGTCCTTGGATGCAGCTGCAGTTTCCTGCAGCTTTTCTGTGGCATTTTCCTGTTTTCTAGTATGTTCTCCAGTGTTGTGTAAAGAACCTTTCGGCAGCGTAGGGAAGTCATACACAGCACTATTAGATATGTCAGCTGATTAAGTGAAAAATGCCCACTGAGAGCGCCACAAGCTGTTATCTTTAACAGAGCAAGGGCATGATTTTAAAATTGAAATACATTTTAAAGTGAGATCCCTTTTACAGTTACCTTAACAAGGAACCCAAGCTTTTCAAGTGGAATCGGTCCTACTAATCATGGATAGGAAAAGAATTACCGAATGTAATCACTGAAAATGAATAAACATCAGGGAATGTGAATATCTAGTAGAAGTGTGATGTTTCTAGGTGACTGTATTACAGAATTCTAGGTGTGTTACAGGGATTTCAGGACTGTGTGGGAAGGCAGTGGCTGTAGGAACATCGGGCATCCATCGGGCTGCCTGTTCTGCCCTGAAGGGAACCCATCTGTGAGCAGGACTCGAAGCCAACCCAGCCTGACGTCATGGAGAATTTTCTCCATTTCCTTTTGTGTGGTGATTTTTGTCCTACAGTTTGTTTCTTTGTCTCAGGAGAAAAGGGATTTCCATTGTCAACTACTTGTTTGTTGTTGAGGCATGTCGTTTAACAAGCTCTTCATTCCCTCCTGGTAGGTGGAGGCCTTATCATTGCTGGAATAATGAATATATTTGTTATTTAGTAAGTGAATAATTTTGATACATTTTTCTCGTACATTTGCAGAAGCACATACATTTGAAATTAAATGTGGTGCCTTTTGGTTTGTGGTGTGGGGTGTGGTAGTGGTAGGAATATCCCAAATAAGAGAAGTTGTGGGAGGTGATAGTTTTTGTGCAGTTTTTTTTTTGTGTGTGTGGCAGGCACTTGGGAGCAGCACTCTGCACTTCATTTCCCACACTTGGGGAAGTTGTGTAACATGTGAGCATCTTGCAGGTCTGTGCACTCAGTCTTTCTCTCAGTCTTGTTTTTATATCTTTATTAATTTATTTGTGCTTAAAGCCAAGTAAGTATTTTGGTCCTGTTCGCAGGCTTTTGCTGAAATTATGGAAAACACAAGTGAGCATCTCTCTAGGTTAGCCAGGAGCCTTAAAGCAGATCCGCAGTCCTGGCGCCAGGCGGGGGTGGTTCTGAAGAAACCTTAAATAGTTTTTCCTCTGTGCTTTAAACATAAACTGGCTTTTCTCTAGCAGATACAGTGTTCGTCTTTCCAGTTTGGTTCTATTTCTCTTTTAACAGGCATGTCTGCAAGAGGCAGATCCTGGTGTCCTTTACTGAGTTGTTGGTGTCCTGCTTTGCTTTTTATGAAGGATCTTGTTTTGTGGATGGGCAGAAAGGCTGCAGAAAATATTTGGCACTATCAGTTCCCCTCCTGTTTTTACAAGAAGTACTTATCAGAAGGAGAAGAAAAAGAGATTGGATTTTATTACACTGTTAATAGTTTTATGGGGTTTGGGTGAAAGTGCTGCTTTGGTTCTTGTATCTGGGAACAATTCCTTTGTGCGGCTGGAAGGGCGGCAGTGCTGTGGTGCTGGTAATGCTCTGATCATTCTGGAGAGTGTTTGATCTTTAATTCACTGCAGCTCCCAGCAATAGTCCGTGCAGGAAGGCAGCTATTCCTGGGGAGCCAAAGAATTGCTGCCCTCTTGATTGGTATCAGTTTTGAGTGGAGAGACGTGGAAATGGCCTTTGCAGAGATGAGGAAAGCTGTGCTCCACTGAGTGGAGGCTGGGCAGAAAACTGCTCGTGCGTTCCAGAGTGGCTCTTGGTTCGTGCATGTGTGAATGGCACTCAGTGGTTCAGTCTTACTGAAAAAACTCGAGGGTTTGGTATAAAATCAACGCCAGAACACGCACAACAAGGATGCTTGCCACAACACCTGACCTTGCTCTGCATCTCTTCCAAAATTAAGATCCTTTATGTGCCACTATTCCCTTCCCTAGATGGGAAAGAAGAATAATTAAGACTTTTTTTGTGCGTGTGCATTTCAGATTGTGCGGTGAATGTCCACAAGAACTGCAAGAGTTTGCTGACTGAATGCAGCAGCATCAGACCCAAGGTGGGCTTTAAAATTTGTTCTTCCTTTGTAATAACAAGGCTTGATGTAATAAGCTGAATTTATGCGAGTGGTTTAATTTACATCAGTACAGAATCTTGCCCTACATCTATGAGACATCGGGTAGTTATTAACTTGTCATTATAGTAATTAATGATAATGTGTGGAGGGAAAATAAAGTGTAATGTTTTATTGCTATACTGTAAATTACTTAGCCTGTGTCCCAGAACTGTGACTAACCCGAAGAATGCTCAAACCTGTCACCTTTTTGGGGAATATAATTGAATTATATGGTACCTTTGAATGTTGTGCCCTCTCAAAGCTGATGGAAGAGCGCGAGGGGTGGAGGGGAATTTGGTCGTAACAGTTGCATATTATTTCTAAGGTGGAAAATGCAGAATTAGTGATTTCATGTGGGAATTGTGATGAACTTTGTCTTGCTAAGCTGCTTATTTTTTTTCTCTGTCACCCTGGTGCCTGTGATTGCATGTAAGGTCACAGGTTGTTTCACATAGATGTCTGTCTGTTGGGGTTTTTTGTTCTGGTATTGGTTTTGAAAATAATTTCCTCTTCCTTATAACTAATAATACTTGAGGGAGTTTTAGTTTGTTTTAACCTGCAAGTGCTGATGATTTCAGAGACTGATAGCAGATTAGGGAGTACTGTGAGGGGGAAAAGAGAGAGCAGAGCAGCTCAGACCTGAGCAATTAGAGGTTAGAGGAAGTGTGTTCAGCCATTGGTGATATAGAATGTAACTCTTCTGAGGGCAGAAATGTTCTTGTGGGGCTTTTGATATATAATTTTAAACATCTCAGGGCATTGTGCATTTTCCTTTTAAACTGAAAAATTCACTTGCTCTGATGCTTTCATTTTCACTCTTCACCACCACCCAAAACTTCGTGGTTGAATCAGCCCTCACAAACCACTCCTGAAGAGAGCAGAGAGGGAGTGGTGGCACAAAATGGGGAGAAGAATTCAGTCAGAAATGGGAACCCCAAAGGGAAGCTCCCCAAAAGCCGCTTGTTACAGCCTGCATTATTTATTTAATTTCTTTGCATCTTTGATAACTTGTATCTCAATGGTTTTTAATATCCTAGTGTTGCAAGAAGGAGGAAGTTTAGGAAGGATTACCAAAGGTGCAATTTGAAATGGACAGTCTAAATTTTTGTTGAAACTGGCTGGATTCGTTTAGTCAGTATTGCTAGGAGCTAAACAACAGCAAAGTGTAGGTGAAGACTGTCAGCATGAAGGGGTTGCTTTCATCTCATAAATTAATTATCATAGCTTTAATTCAGCTGTAGCTTCATTTTCGGTTCTGTTTCAGCCTGATTTATACTTTGTGGAATTTAATACAAAGTGTTAATGTCTATATGTCATTCATCTGGCACATGAAAAAATCAAAGCTGTTATTGTGTTAAATCTTTTATATTCTCAGTGAACATCTTCACTTACAGTTAATGCTATAGGATAGGAAAAATCCGATTCATTTTGGACTGAAAGTTTGGTCTGGATGTGTAAGAATATTGTATTTTTTCCTATAGCAGAAAGATTTGCAGCACAGACCTTCTGGATCTCCACAAAGTTCGCCCCAGTGCATTTCCCCAGGTTTGTACTAAAGAATGATTTCTGTGCTCAAGGCTTATCTGTTCGATTGCATTTTTTTTCTTTAATATGTTTTAAAGGCTATACACAGTGTGTTATTGAAGTATAGAGAAGGTCTCTTTTAATAAGATGGTTTCATTTTTTTTTCTATTGGGAATGGCTTAGAGGCTCCTAGCAATCTCCTGTGTGTTTTTATCTTTTTATCTTTTTATTTTTCTTTATACCTTCTTGCTGTGTAACCTCAAAATATCATGGTGAAAAGGGATCAATAAGCTCGTTTTTCATTGATTGTCTATTCTCTGGCCTCTGAAAAGACTAGAACTGTGAACTTTGTTTTACATCAGATTTTCATAATTGTCTATTTAAAACTTGCCTGCAGCTAGTGGTTGCTAGAAATCTCTAAGACAAGCTAGCACTAATGCTCTGAACATAAATCTTTGTTGAAACAAAGACAGGAAAAAAGATACGGGAGGAAAAAAAAACCAAGAAAAAAGAACATCTGTATTGCAGCATAGGCTTTGAAATACCTTTTTGCTCCTGGAAAAGACCATCCCAGTCACAGGTGTATTAAATGGCATTTTAATTTTAGATGGCACAGGGTCTGCATTAACACAAGAGGTGAGTGTCAGAACACAGCTGACTTGGATGTCTGGGCATCACTCTGGGTGTTTCGGGTGTTTTCAGGTACCATTTGCATTGCAAGGCGTCTCCTTCATGAAATGATTCTCCCCAAGAGGCAGCACAGGGGATAATTGTTCTGAGGAGATAAGTGGCTGTTTGCATTACCAAGAACGGGTCTGTGCATTTAGGAGAAAGTGCAGCGACTAAAATAGGAAGCAGTAAGGGCTAATGAAAATGGGAGAAGTTGTCTGAAGGGCTGGTGGAGAGGAGCTCTGTGGTACCCGGGCTGGTCCGTGTGAGGGGAGCAGCGATCGATGTGGGGCGCAGCAGTGTGCAGACAGTGCTAATTGAACTCAGAAGATGGCTTGTGGGCCGTGCAGGCTCTGCCAGGCAGACAGCAAGCTGGAAATTAAAGGAACAGCTAATAGCCTGGGCATCGTATGTTCTCAGCCACAGCATAACCCTGTAGACTGCAGCGCCCAGCAAAAAACCCCAGAGATACTGTACCAATGTAAAAGAAAAATTCATTTTAAGACAAGTATGTTCTCAGCCACAGCATAACCCTGTAGACTGCAGCGCCCAGCAAAAAACCCCAGAGATACTGTACCAATGTAAAAGAAAAATTCATTTTAAGACAGGTGTGTTCTTAGCCACAGCATAACCCTGCAGGCTGCAGCGCCCAGGAAAAAACCCAGAGATGTTGTATCAATGTAAAAGAAAAATTCATTTTAGGACAGGTATAAATGGTGTTATGTGTCCCCATCCCTCTCCCCTTGTTTTGCCTCTGAAGATTTTTTAGGTCTGGTCTGTCCTGGTGTAACAGAACTTTATGTTCCTGGCTTGTGGAACACAGAAAGAGAAGCTGATGGCCAATAATTTCAATACTTCCCCAAATGGAAACACAGGGACATTGGTTATTAAGCCTTGTTTGAGAAATCTGACTTGGCAAATCTTTCAGATATTTAATTAGTCTCCTTTTGGGGCTTGGAGGTGATCGAAAGGACTCAGTTTACCTCGTTTGTTGTAGACTGACTGTACTGTGTGTGTAGCCAGGAGATTTCAAACCCAAACAGGTTTTGGGAAAAGTATTTCCAGCAGGAAAAGATGTGGTGATATAATTTCTATTAAATGTCATTGATGAAACCTCCCCTGCAGCCCCAAAACAATTCTTCTGTCAATGAAGATGAAATGAGAGACAAGCAGGCATAGAGCATGGGATATGAAAAAATGTGGAAAAACCTGTTTCATGACAAGAACCACAAATACCTCGATTTAACTGTGCTTCACTGAGCTAGGCAGAAGTGGGAGAGATAATTACTAGTGAAGGTACACTAAGGAGGGCAGGCTGAAAAAGGGGAACTTTTAGGGCTGGGTGGACACCAGTGTTTTTACTAGAGGAGTGATGCATAAGCCTTGTCTGGGAACTGGAGACCCCCTTGAACTGCTAGAGCAGCAGCCCCCAGGTCCTGGAGCAGCCTCCAGGACACGGGACTGGGAGAGGAGCTGGGTCTGTCCCTGCAGGGACCGAGCCCTGGCTTCAGGGATCCGTGAGATCGCTCCCATGTCCTTAAAAGCTCTTTGAAAAAGGGCAGCTGCAGACCTTGTCAGGGATCAATTCTAAAGATTGTCTGGCTGAGCCTTCGTCTTTGACTTCCCTGAAGTTCCTTTTTGAAAAGGATGTATTTGGTCTCCCGTTCCTTATCATTTATTACAGACATTAGTACTAAATAATTGTATCCATTTTTTATAAGTCTATTACAGGCTTCCACGTATTGTGTAATAGTGATTAAAGTTTAAAATATCTTTCCAGTTCACAGTCTGTCTAGATTTAAAAAGCATTAAAAAGGTGCAGTATTAAAATTAAATTTAGCTCTGGTATCTATTATGTGCAGTGTGTGTGCATGCAGATATAAATCGCTGTGAGCAATAAGCATTGCAAAGAACTTGTGGGTTTTTTTCTGCGATCTCTGATTTTTCTTGTTTGCCATGAAATGTTCTGTGCCCTTATACGGTGGGGTGTGAATAATTGTGTGTAGGTTCTGGTGTTTTACTAAAGGAGAAGATACTTTGCAATTTCCACACTAAATGGGCACAGTAGGGACCAATTTCCTGCACTTCAGACCTGCTGATTTAGCCAATACAGTAAGTTAAGTGGCAGCTTTACATTTCTAGAAGGATCACAGGTAGTATAAAAACAGAGCATCTCTGGGGCCACTTTACTGTGCCAGGTCTGAGGGCAGCCAGTGGTGAGCATGGGGAATACAAATTCAAAAAGCAGCGGCAGAAGCAATGCGATTCCAGCTCACCCTGAGCTGTCTTTTTGTGGTTCCTTTTCAAGAAAATGGAATGAGAATGTTTTTTTGGACAATGAGCTCCTGACATCCAAGATCCTGTCAGTTCTCCGTCCGCATTCCGAGCGAGGGCTGAGAGCAGGCGAGCTGCAGTGCACGCCTCATTTTCTGAGTACCAATTCCATTTTTGCCTCTTTAGCCACTTCTCTGAAGGAGCAGCCCCGAAGTCTTCTCCTGGGACCGGATGGCACCCCAGCACTGTCCCGGAACCTCGGGATGACTATCGCCCAAAGAGGAAATTCCCAGCCTTCACTGAACACTGCTGGAGCTGTTAATAAATTTGGGTGAGTAAAATGCTTCTCTTCTAATCCACTGGCTTCAGCTGCCCCTCACCTCCCCTGTGTGAAAAGAAAAATGAGAGCTCCTGTTGTGTTTTCAAGCTCAAAAGAGTTTTACTGAGCTTTTAATTCTGAAAGTTTTTTCCCGGAACAATGGGTTTTTTTTTTTCTTTTTCTTTCTTTTTGTCTTTAGTCCTTCTGTCCTGTGTCACAAAAGATACTGTATAAAATAGTGCAGTACTTGAGCGTTTCTGTCTAGGTTATGGTTTTCATGGATATATTTGTCTTGAGAATTGCTGTGAAATTCAGTGGTCTTGTCTGAGTTCAGCTGTTCTAGGTTGGGCTGGTGCTGACTGGTGTAGGAAGCAGCAGTGTTTTAAATGGCAGAATATCTTCTTTAAAATAGTAGGCAAACTCAAAGCTCTCTGCTGTTTTAAGTAGCTATTTGCTTTTGATGTGCCCCAGTGAAGCTCCCTTCCCAGTGAAAGTGCCCTTTGTACTCTGAACTGGCTGTGCCTTGTCACCAGGTGATGTCCTTGTAAACTGGCATACCAGAAGTTACAAGCTTTGCTCATGCTGCTCTAATTAAACTGCAGTATTTCAGTCTTGGAGTTGCTAAATTGATTTAACTGACTGCAGCAATATCTTTTATTTATTTATTGTAAGATAATTGCACTATAGTTTAGGAAAGATGCTTGTTAAAGAAGTTGGATTTATTTTTAATTGTACTTGTTCTGGTCTAATTTCTTTGGCCATTTAGGCTAATTTCAGGAGACATGGATGAAGGGGATTCAGGCTTTATAAAATTTAAGCAGACTTCAGATGACGTTGTCTCGCTTGCACCTTCAACAGCAGACTCCATTTTTCTGGAAGGTATGGAATTTCTGTGCTTTTCAGGATTGTTATGCAACGTCTCCCATGGGTTTTAAAGCAGCACCGAGGTGTTTTTACTCTTGTTGTTACTGATGGTAAAGAGGGATATGGTGAGAAACAATTTAATAATAATTGAAATTGAATGTGCTTTTGGTCTAGATGCATATTCTGTGTCCCTCCGGAGTGAAATAGAAACAGATGCTCATGAGTTTGAGGCAGAGTCTTGGAGTGTTGCAGTGGAGCAGCCTTATGCAAAAAGGCAAAAGAAAGATGTTATAAAAAGGCAAGATGTCATTTATGGTAAGAGTATTTGTTATTCTTAAAACTTTTTCTATTTCATAGTGCCACTGTTGTGAAACAAAGCAGAAATCGTTTTTGTTGGTTCCCATTTTGGCTTGTGCTTGAAAACTAAAACTGAGTGAAGATTTTTGAGTCTGTTACCTGCATTAATGTGTATAATTCCTTGTGTGAATCCCTTAAGCATGCCATGGGTTTCAGTGGGGCTCTGCAAGCAGCAAAGCCCAGCTGTACAGTTAGGGAACAGCTCCGCTGCCACTGGCACGTGTCCTTAAATAAGTAGGGTCAGTCACTGCTGGGTCGGGACATTAGCAAGGCAAATGTAAGAGCTTCACAAGTGATGCAAAGACAGTGGTGAAGAAGATGATCGTGGCTTTCAGAGCCTGCTCTTATGTCTCACTGCTCACCGCACAGCATGTAAATGACTTTTGATTTTATTTTTTGTATTTCCCCTTGCCCAGAACTAATGCAGACTGAAATGCACCATGTTAGGACACTGAAAATAATGCTGAAGGTGTACTCCAAAGCCATGAGGGAGGAACTGCAGTTCCCAAATGCAATCATCAACAAGCTCTTTCCCTGTGTGGATGAGCTGCTGGAGATGCATGGGCAATTCCTGCTTCAGTTGAAGGAGAGACGAAAGGAATCCTTGGAAGAAGGCAGTGACCGAAATTATATAATCCAGAACATTGGAGACCTCTTGGTAAAACAGGTGTGAATTAAATCCTACCAATGATGTTGACACTACAAAGCTTCTAAAAATCTACCTGTAAGGGTGAAGTTATGTGATGCAAAGATTGTTTTTATCCTGGGTTTATGGTTATCTTCCCAGTTAATGTGGGAGCATGACTCCCAGGAATATATCTAGTCACAAATAACATGAAATGGTCATTAAATGTTCTTTGGGCGTTTACATATGCACGTTGTGGGATATGTGACTTGTTTGGTTCTGGTTTTCATCTGTTCTAGGGTAAAGTAACATATTCCTAGTGTCCATTCCAAACTTGGCTCTCCTTCAGATAATGCCAAACTTCTTCCTTCTGATCTTTTAAAAATACAGTCAGGATCCTTTGAACTCATGGCAGCTTTAGCACCATTCTGGCATGGAGTGGATGCAACAGTTTCTATCATATATCATGACCATTTTTTTTGCCCTTCAGCTTTTGCAGTTTGCAGACTTTTTAAGTGCAGAGGTCCAGAAATCCTTTTTTAAAATTCTCATAATGACAACCATCCTTTAATATTTGGTTATGTTGTGGTATTCCAAGCCCTCACCTGTCACACTGCATAAATCTCTCATTTCTGGTACAGAAGAAATTGAAATACAGGAGAAATGTCTCAGAAACCATGTTAAACCTGAGCTTTATAGTGAAGGTAGATTTACTCTGGATGATTCATGTCTTTCATTCTTTTATTTCCAATTAGTTTTCAGGTGAAAATGGGGAGAGAATGAAAGAAAAATATGGTGTGTTCTGTTGTGGACACAATGAAGCTGTTAGCCATTACAAAGACCTGCTCCAAAGCAATAAGAAGTTCCAAAACTTAATAAAGGTAAACAGTAACCGGAAGTCTCCTATTCTGACTATACAAAATATACTTCACTTCTTTGGGCTTTGTTTTGTACCTGAAGATCCCTCAAATGTGAATGAGCAGGGTTAGAGGCATATTCTCATTATTTAGTGGGTTGTGAGCTTCTTTTATGTTAGATCTTTTGAGCTATTTGGAGACAAAACCACAATTAGCAAGTGTTACGTTTGAGGCAGGCTCTTGAGAGCACCTAGGACTGGGGAATAGAGTATTTGTTCTATTCAGGGCTCTGTCCTGCTGTGTGGCCATCAGGGTAAATTGGTTTGTTAATAAATTAAATCAATGATAAATGCTGTTGATGAGCTAGTGGAGGAAAACCAGGCACTCTTAGTCAGGTTTTGCCACGCCGTCGTCTTTCCAAACCCAGAAGATTGGCTCCAGGGTGGTTTGCTGCACACTCTAACATGCAGTTGATAGGAAGGGCTGAGGAGACACGGCCCAAGTGGAAGCTGTAACCTGAATCTCAGATGGCTTTGCAGAGGCCTAAATATTCTCATTTTCCAGTCACCAGTAAGTGATACTGTGTGAACTTTCCAGCATAGCTCTATACTTATAGCTCATCTTAGCCAGGCGCCTTTAAAGTGAGAGCCCTTCACTTCCAAGGAGCTAAATAAGTGACCAGAGTTTTAAAACATGTGGCCTCAGTCCTTGTAGGGAAAGATCTTGGTATTGTGTTCTCCTGCTGCCAGGTGTGTGCTGTACCTGCAGTCAGATTAACTGGTGCTTTACAGTCCTCCCTTTCTAAACAGGAATGTGTTTCTGTCGGTCAGGCTACTGGGGAGCATACCATGGTAAAATAAACACTTAATTTCTTCTTTACTGACCTAATTTAACTATTAGGTGGTTGGGTCTAGTTTTAAAAACACAGAACTTTTCTATGTATTTAAGGCCTGTTTTAAAGGGCAATCAGTTAGCAACAGGCAGTCAGTTCAGGTTTGGAAGTTTCCTTGATTGACTCCACATTTAGTCAACAGTAGTTGAAAACAATACCTAAGATATTTTCTGGTAATAAAGGCAGTTTTTTGAGTGTTGTCAGTTGTTTTGCTTTAGTGAAGAGTGCAGCTAATTTCATGATGCTGTGTCTAACGTACAGAAGTGTTTTGGGACAGAAAACATGTGAATGGAGAGGGAGTTAGAAGAGCACCATGCACAGTGGGTGTGACAATCTTGTCTTGTTTTCTAGAAAATTGGGAACTGTTCCATCGTGAGGAGATTGGGTGTTCAGGAGTGCATCCTCCTGGTCACCCAGCGCATCACCAAGTACCCGGTCCTGGTGGAACGGATCATTCAGAACACAGAAGGTGGGATGGTTCCTGGAAGCCTCACAGTTGTCTGTTGGTCCTTTTTCTGCCATGTTTTGCATGTTCTTACCTCGGACAGGCTGTTACCTGCTTTCTCACTTCTCTGTTGGCTGATGATGCCAGATCAGTCTCACCTCATACCATGAAGAGAATCACAGAATCACAGAATGGTGTGGGTTGGGAGGGACCTTAAAGTTCGTCTCATTCCACCCCCTGCCATGGCAGGGACCCCTCCCACTATCCCAGGTCACTCCAAGCCCTGTCCAGCCTGGCCTTGGATGCTTGCAGAGATGCAGGGGCAGCCACAGCTGCTCTGGGCAACCTGTGCCAGGGCCTCACCACCCTCCCAGGGAAGAATTTTTTCCCAATATCCCATCTAACCCTGCCCTCCTTCAGCTTAAAGCCATTCCCCCTTGTCCTGTCACTCCAGGCCCTTGTAAATAGTCTCCCTCCATCTTTCCTGCAGGCTCCCTTCTGGCCACACTTAGATTGCCCTGAAACCTCTCCAGGCTGAACAATCCCAATTCTCCCAGCCTCTCCTCAGAGGAGAAGAGCAACATTTAAAGTCTGCAACCATAAACCCATAGTAGTTAAACCTATTGGTTCATTAGGTTTTCAGAGCTTTAGGTTATTCTATTTTATTTTTAAAATTAAGCTCTTAGGAGATACTGTTAGATGTTCATTTTGGAACCCTCATGCTAAAATACATTTGGATGGCTCATGTCTTGTATTCCAGAGTTGAAAATGTGGCTGACTGCTTCTCTTTTCCCTTAGCTGGAACTAGAGATTACGAAGAGCTGACCCAGGCCCTTGGTTTAATTAAGGACACCATCACCCATGTAGATGCCATGGTAAATGAGTGTGAGAAGGGGCAGCGACTCAAGGAGATCATGCACAAAATGGAGGTGAAATCATCTGGGAAATGCAAGAACGGGCTTTTGTTCCGGAAGGACGACATGGGCCAGAGGCGGCTTCTCCTGGATGGGATGCTGTACTGGAAAGCTGCATCGGGGCGGCTCAAAGGTAGAGCACCAGCAAGGGGAAAAGCACAACTGGGAAACAAGATTTATGTTGGTTTTTTTTTTTTTAGTAACTGTTTATTACTGATCGATCGGGTATAAAATAAGATGACAATAACCTGCTTGTTTAATAGGATATTGGAGGAAATAGCACTTGTTCTATTCTTGGCTTGTCCAATAAGCATCTCTGTAATGGTGCATGATAAGTTCCTTATGCTGTTTGCTTATTATCCGGCTGATCTGCTTCCCAATTCAAGAGGGAAGTCTTCAGATGGATGACAAAGCCTTGAGTCATCCTGACTTAGTCTCCTGTGGAAAGGCATTATCTTGTGTGAGCTCTGCTTCACACTTTGCAAAACCTGTGTCATGTCAGCCCCATGACACTTAATTTTGCATTTGCCAGAAAATCAAAGCAGTGGCTATCAGGGAATATTTGGGCGGCTTCATTGCTCAAGTGTTCAGGGAGAAGCTTCAGTGGCACAGAAAATGCAGCCAGGGGTAGGTGGGACCGTGGACAGCTGCAGTTCCAGAAGAATCTGCTGTTGAGGGAGACAGGCTCCCTCTGGAGTGCGGGAGTCCTCGTGTAGGATGGCTGTGTGGGTGTTTTCAAGCTTTGAATGAGCTCTGTTCAAATCAGCTGGTTCTGCGTGGTGCAGCCTGGCTGGGGACAGCCCAGGAGGAAGGCAGTAGCAGACCCGGTATTGAAAATGGTGACATGCTATTCCCTGGCCCACAGGAAACATGAGTTAAGTGATTTTTGAGTCTGGACTAGTCTTTCTGCTTTAAAATATTACTTTCTTTCCTTTTTTTTTGTCTCTTTTGTTACTGTAGATATTCTGGCAGTCCTGCTCACTGATGTACTCTTGCTCTTACAAGAAAAGGACCAAAAATACGCATTTGCATCAGTGGTAGGTATTGTTCTGTTTATTTAATACATGCACTTAGAGGATTTAGGAAAGTGACAGTAACTACAGAAGAAACACAATTAGGGATGTTAGCTACCTGTTATGGGAGGTTCAGAAAGAAAATTAGGTGAATAAACCAGCCAGGTATTGTGGAATCACTTTTTCTGAAGCACTTCTGGTACTTGTTGAATCTCTCTCCCTCTTCTTGTGCTGTGGCTTTCCCTTTCACTGAACTCTGTTAGGCTGAGACTTTGTACAGGGCATAGGCATTGCATGTGCTAGAGCTGTGCTTTGGAAAACACTTGCAAATGAATCCTGCTTCTGTTTGATGTGCAGGGAAAGAATCTGCCATCTCAGGGACATGTAAATGTGGTCATAGTGCCCTGAGATTTACTAGGGGCAGAGAACTTTCCTGAAATATGTGGAATAAGCACTAAATGCAGATGTTATTACTGCAGCACTCTAGAACATTCAGTTGCTTCACTTGCTTTTCTAGAGCATTTCCACAGGTGTCCTCAGAGAAGTTAATTTGTACATTTTGTCCTGATCTAGTTCACTGATGGCTGTAGTAGAACCTGTAACAGAGAAACTCTTTTATGTAATTGTTTTCTTGGATGTATTTTTTTTCAAGACATTAACATTAGAGCTGAATTCTAATGGCAAAAGCTATTTTGGTGACCTCAGGGCTGTAAAAACAACTGCTTTTCAAATTACCCTTCTCCTAATGCACAGAACAGGGTGCTGTGTGGTGGATTTTTTTCCCTCTGGAAACATGCTCTACATTTAGAGTCTGACCAATTTTTTTGCATCTTTGTATGTATACAGTTCATTTGAAATTTAATATCACTTCTCCATAAATAAATCAAGTGAGAGGAGCAAATGGATCTGCTCAGTGATTCTGTTTTTCCAGTGACCTCTGTTTGTGGCTGGAATTGCAGTACAGCTGCTCAGAGAAGCTGGCAGAAGCTGGTGTTCCTGGTGTTTGCTTCACAGTTCAGTTCTCTTATCATGGCTCTAGATTATTCTGTGAAGGTTCAGCAGTCACAAAGGGCTGCTCTATCCTGGGAAGGAACTTTCTAGGCTGCATATGTTGGAGCTGTGCTGTAGGAAGCCTAGACAGGTTTTTAGTAACTAATCCCCCTCCTGTAAATGTGTTTTCACTGCAAAAGCTGACAGCTAATCCAGTTAATCCTCATTATACAATACACTACCTGTCACCTGGTGTCGTTTTTATCAGGGCCTGACACCCTCTAACACCTCTGTTTTATTTCTTTTGTAGCCAGCTTAAAACCTCTGACTCTTCCTCGTGTTTTCTCCTTTCACTTCACAATGTGAAGGCATTAAGGTTTTTGTTTTCTTTTTCAAATTTTGAGTTTGCCTCCTTTTGAGCAAAAATTTTTGAGCCTGTTCTTGACTTCTGGGACCCAGTGGGAATCTTTAAATTGACACAGGCTTGAATATTCCTTCAGGTATCAAGACCTCTTGTTTTTGACTTGTACATTCCTCATTCCATGTTTTCATTGATGGTAAAAAAATGACAATGTCAAGAGTGTCACATGAAAAGGTCACAGTTATCTCATGACGCTACAGCTCCTGGTGGCTCTGGATAAATAGGAAGGGGGGAGAGCTGGGAAACACAATTCCTAAAGAATACATATAATGTACTGCAATAAATGGTATTTTATTTTACAGGACTCTAAGCCACCAGTTATCTCACTGCAAAAATTGATTGTGAGAGAGGTAGCTAATGAGGAAAAGGCAATGTTCTTAATTAGTGCTTCCTTACAAGGACCCGAAATGTATGAAATTCACACCAGCTCCAAAGAGGAGAGGAATTCCTGGATGGCACACATCCGCAGGGCTGTGGAGAGGTAAGGGAGGAGGGAAAGCAGGACGGAGGGTCTGATTTCTTGCTTGTCTTCTCTTCACAGCACTCACAGGTGTAAATTTATCTTAAAAATCCATTTGACTCTCCCTAAACTTCCTTCGTAAGACTTCAGTGTGCAATTTTGTTTATGTTCTTTGGGAGGAAGCCACTGATAAAGATGAAATAAAAACTAGTCAAAGACTTTATCCTGCTTTTATTAATTTAAAAAAAAAAAAAGTGGGCTCACTGATGTCAAATGCAACAGGGCTTTGGAAAAGAGAGAAAGGTTGACACCCAGGATAAACCACAACTGAGGCAAAAGCTTCAAGTCGAATCCTGAGATGGTTTTAAATTATCTCACATGCAAATCAAACATAGATCTGTCTTTCCTTTTGGACAGCTGTCCTGATGAGGAAGGAGGAACTTTTAATGAACCTGAAGCAGAGAGGAGGCTGGCTGAAGCAAGAGCTGCGAAGTTAAAAGATTTTCAAGGTAATGACTTAGTTATATATTCCACAAGCTGCTTCTCAGCATTATTTGTGATTTATGGCTGTCTAATTCTTTATCAAGATATGATCAAGCTTCTCCTTCATAAGTCTTTCAAGGTGGTGTAAGATTCTGTAGAAAGAGTGGCTAAAGAAGTCTAATAAGCTTTGTCTGCTCCATAAGTTTTCTTCTTAACTGTTAATTATATCTCTGCATTTGATGGTCTGACCATAAAATGAATTATAATCTCCCAAAATGAACACAGTTCTGTGACAGTGACGAGGAAGGCAGGACTGAATTTGTTTCTTCCTTCAGAGCGTTTGAACATGAAAGATGACCTGATTCTGCAGAGTCTCACTGAGAAGCAACAGATTTATCTGGAAATGTCTGAGGTGAATGGCTTTGAAGACCATTCCCAAGGATCCCGAGCCAGGCTGCTTCTGCGGGGGGATATCTCAGAGAATCTGCAAGGAGAGGCGATTCTGAAGTCTGCAGTGACTGAAGGTGAATGGAATGTGGGAATGTGTGGGCATTCACTCAGGTGCTGGGGTGGGGATAAAGCACCCACGATCTAAGTACAGGCCCTGAAAATCGTCCTGTAATAACATAATGCTTTTATGTAACGCGGTTCAGACTTCCTCGTTCTCAGAACCAGTCTGCAAGAAAGGTGAAGTGCATTTGTGGGTTTAGGTAGAAGACCTGCACAGCTTGGATTGTTTCATTTTTAAGGATCAACCAGTGGAATCTCAGGATGAGTCTCTTCAGAAAGGGTAACAGAATGCTCTAATAATACACAGTCCTGAAATGTAATTATGGGAGGGTTATCTATGAAAAACAGCCTGTCTAAAGATAGTATGTTTAAAAAGAAAATAAGCCCAACATAATTTCTATTTAAAAAAAAAAACAGAAAGAAAAAACAAACACTCAACGCTTGATAATCTAACTTGCAATTAAGGAAGAGCTCATCTTTATATGAAGAGCCTATTATGCAGAGCTACTCACAAAGGAAAATTCATCTGTACTGCAGGACATCTCAGACTGCCTGAGCTTTTAGGGGCCGTGATGGTCGAAATGGTTTTTTAAACTCGTTAGCATGATAACTTGTATTGCTGCACAGACATGGCTGTTGACATGACGTGTTCTCCTCTTCCCCAGCTGAAAATCTCCAGAACTTTATCTTCACTCACTTTGGCAGTGCATCCTGTCAGCCTGAGGATGGCTCTGGGTCAGGACTCCCCCGGAGAGCAGAGACCTTTGGAGGATATGACAGCAGTCCCTCTGTTTCAAGTAAAAGTAAGAAAGGGACCATTCAACATTTTTCTGAGCTTTTTACTGTGATTGCTGTCCAGAGAATAAGAACAAGGAATTGAAGCTCTCATATAAGGAAGCTGCACCAGGCTCTAAGAGGAAGATCAGAGCAAATCTCTAGCATGTTGGATCTTTTGCTCCTGATACCAACACTAGAGAGCAGAGTAGGGCTCTCAGTGTTATGCTAAGGGCATTACTTTAGCCCACTCTTTATGACTACCACAATTCCACAGAGAACTTTAATTTTGTTAAAAAAAATAAGCTTGACCTGAAAACCTAGAAAATTTGAATTCAGCTATCTGCTTTCATTATTGAGTCATGAACACTTTTTTTCACTTTATATCTGCACAGTCACTAGAGGTTTGGTGAATCCTTAGATAATATAAATTGTTCTTTTGGCACAGATGATTTATCAGTTAATTAATGAAATAAGAGGAAAGACCAGATAGTATTTATCTCCATTTTTGCTTCATGCATTTATTGAAAAAGCGAATGGCCTTTATTTCACTGGTTGTTAATCTCTAGAATACTTACTGTTGTCTCTGGAAGGCTCCATGTATCTGTCATGTACTTTTTTCAACAGGGGGTCCATCTCCCCTTACCTCCTTCCACACTCACAGTGGTGCTGCTGTGACTGGAATATTCCTGCTAACCAGTGTTCCATGTCATGAGCTTGCGATTCTGGGAGCTGATTATTTTCATGCAGACACCGTGGTTGCTTCACTTAAAATAGTGTAACGTAATTTGAACTTATCCTCCCTATTTATCTTAACCCGCTCTTCTCAAGTTTTTAAACTTTTTTTGAGCAGCCCTACGTGTCACTGTTGCCTGATGTTCCACTTGGGATCAGCATGGAGAAGCCATGCAGTTGCACTTTGGTTCAAAGTCACCATGTTTTTCTGCTTGCTCGGGCACTCACTGAGTTGTCCCAGGCCCTGTGCTGGTGTGAGCTCCTCATACTCCTCTCCTCTTCCAGGTGGCAGGAAGAACAGTGGTGGTGACCAGAAGCAGTGGGACTGGAGAGGCCCTGCACTGGGTTCAGACGTGCAACTCCATGACCTCTCTTCGGATGCAGAAGAAGGATCTCAAACCGTATGTTGAGCTTATGAGGGATTTAAATGCTTTGCCTTGTGTTCCTCGTCATGATAGTGTGCAGAACAAATCTCACAAAGTTAAAAGTTGTAATAGCTGGCAGGGCTGGACAGGAACAGTTTTGTCTGTAAAATTACTTGACTCTCTTAAGGATGTTTTGTGAGGTGAGTTGGTAGCTGAGCACTTGAGAGGCAAGATAATTTAGTTTTCCATTTGCTCATTTGATGCTGTACCTTTAACACAGGCTTTAATCACCACGCTCCTGTTTCAGCTTGGCTTATGAATTCAGTATTTTTGATGTATGTCCTTCAGTGCATGGGAGCAATCCCAGCTTGTTGTGGCAGCACTGCCAGTGCCCAGCGAGTGCCCCTAGCCCAAATGTTGGTTTTGTCTCCCTTACAGAGCGATGGGACGAGGCTGGATGACAGCAGTGGTTTTCAGCCCACCGTAGAGTCTCAGGTATGTTATTTCTGCTGTGAAGAAATCCAATAGGAAATAGCCGTAGTATAATGATAGCATGTAAAATCAAACCAAACCACCCCCAAAACTCAGTGTTTGTAATGTCTCTGGAACCCAGCACATTAACAGCTCACTGGCCAAACTTGCCTCTGAGTCTCCTGTGAGGGCTGTACCTGTGCAGTGATTCAGTGCTGGGGCACGGGAGGAAGTGATGGTTAAATAGCTCAGGTGAAGAGAAGATGAGGACTTCTTTGTGGAATCCCGGGGAGATTTGCTGGGCACTGATTCACATCTGCACAAGGATAATAAACTGAAAATCCTTGTGCCTGCATATTGGCTTTTGCTGTGCCAGAGTGCTCTGGTGGCCGTGCTTCCACTGTGTGTGTTTTTGTAAAGATACCATGGATTATTTTCACTGCTTAAAAAGTCTAATGCCTCAAAATAGAGCTCTGCTCAAGTGCCTAACTTTGTTTTCCTCCTCTTCAGCTTGTCCAAAGGATACAGACACTATTACAGTTGCTCTTCAGTCTTCAGGTAAACCACTATTTACTATCTAAGAGATTTGCTAGGCACTAAATGTAATAAAATTTATGCAGGTGTGGAGAGGAGCTACCTTGAAAATATCCCCTAAAGCTGGAGTGAAGTGCAGAATTTAGACCTAGGACTCAAGGAAACTGTGCCTGGTATATTTGGAGGAAGTGTTAGAGCTGTTGTCTTAAGTAATTATTTCCTTTTTCCTGCTCACTTAATTCTTTTCCTGCTTTGAGCTCCATCTGCTCTCCGTGCTCATTGTTCATACACGTGTGTATGAATTAGTTGTTTTTGCTGTTACCTGGTAATCAGCAATATTTTGACTGTTTTGATTCGGGCTAGCAATTCTAGGTGCAAGAAATGTCCAATTTGACACGCATAAGTGTAATGCATTTGCTTGGCCATCTTCAAAGTCATGTCAGTCGCCATGGGCTGTACGAGCTGGAATTCAGATCTGCTCTGGAAGGCAAAAGACTCTGTGACCTCACCTGGTAGATGCTGTTGTCTCCTGCTTAGCTGTGCCTGTTTTTTGAACCTGGGTGCCTCATGCTGGACTTTTATCCCCTCCAGGCTGTGATATCTCAGCAGGACAGCTACATCGAGGTGCAGCGAGCCACCATGGCAGACCGGGAGAAGCAGTACCGGCTGCAGTCCACCCGAGGGAATCTGCTGCTGGAGCAGGAGAAGCAGCGGAACTTCGAAAAGCAGAGGGAAGAACTGATGAATGTCCAGAAGCTCCAGAGCCAGCTGAAGCTGGAGCAGCAGCGCCTGGAGCGGGAGAGGAGCCGGCAGCAGAGGGAATTTGAACGCAGGGAAGCGCAGCTGCGGGAATGCGCGGAGGACATGCGGCAGCAGCAGGAGAGGATGAGCCAGGACAGGGAAGAGCTGGAGAGGCAGAGGGAGGCCTATCAGCACGACCTGGAGAGGCTGCGGGAAGCCCAGAGAGCAGTTGAGAAGGAGAAGGAGCGCCTGGATCAGCAAAAGAAGCTGAAGAAACAGAACACGGTGTCGGGCACCTTCTCCCCGGAAATGGGCCAGGTGAGGGATTGGTTTTCTCAGAGTTTTATTCCTATTAACCCGCTTCTGGATGAAGGTTGCACTTGCTGCAGCAGCAACCCGTTTTTGCCTTTCACTGGGTTCCTCAAACCATCACCTGGTGTAGCTGGTGATGGCTACTCTCAGAGAGATCAGAGCTTGGCAGTTTCCCAGTGTCTGTGAAGTTCCACCCCGATATCTGGCAATGAGAACATTTTTTAAAAAGATAGAAATGGAGAACAAGTTATTTTCAATTGTGGCTGACTGAGCAGTTTTCAAATTCAGGAACTGTCCTATTGCAGGCAACTGATTGCAGAAGCTGTGCTACATCAACAGCATTTTGTACAGTTGATTTCTAAAAACATTTCTTGTATTTGAAAATGGAAATTTGGAGGTCTGATTGAGTTGGTTCATTTACGCTCTCTGAAAGTCCTGCTTTCTCTCTGCCCTGTCATCACCCCATGCAGTCTGCTCTTTCCCACCTGCACTGTTAAGCAGTTTGGAGCTGCTGAGGTTCTTTTCGGTGTCCAAGGACTTACACTCTTGCTCTTCTTTCTGTTCCCCAGGAACCTTTAGGCTTTGTCTGCTCTGTTCTTTGCACTAGGAAGTGCTTCGTGCTCTCAGGGCTGGGGGTGGTCTCTGCTCCTTGTGCTGGAGAGGGTGAAAATCCCCATTTGACTTAGAATGCCTTTTTCCTCTTGCTGAGCCAGATGATCAGTCATTCCATCAGCTTCAACGGAGAAGGGGTGGAACCATCTCCAGCTGCCTCCAAGTCCTCAGTGAGAGTGAGCTCAGTGGCCGGGCTGGAGTACCTGGAGCGGCCGGACCTGGTCCGCAGGGACAGCACCACCCTGGAGAACCGGCCCTCCCTGAAGAACGAAGTGCCAATCCACCTCCTGAGCGCGACCAACCAGATACAGAAACCAGCTGCAGTCCAGCAGCAGATCCCCACCAAGCTGGCCACCTTCACAAAAGGAAGCAAGGAGAAAGGTGGCAAGAACAAAGCATCTCATAGGACAGACAGTTCAGGTGTGTGGTTTTAAGTCCATTTAAATCCATTTCTGATCTCCACTAGGATCACAGAGAGAACGCTGCAGTTAAACCTCTGTATGGAACCCAGAAATTAATATGCTACAAGTTATTAGTGTGTTTGCTGCGGTTAAAATCTCTTCACCTCTTAAAATCCTGTTAGGAGTTACATGTCTATGCTATTTAAATTGGAAGTGTAACCCAAAGGGATACTGTTGAAAATGGAGTTATGTATTCCAGCACAACAGAATAGTGGTGAGAGGTTGTAAACCTGGATGTAAAATCTCCTTGTCTAACTGTAGTGTTAAAGGAAAAGAGCAACACCAAAAAAAAAAAAAAAGCTGTTGTGCATGAGTAAAATGTTTTGAGGCTGGCTTAGCCTTTTCTTGCTGTCTGTCCAGAGTTGTAGTGACATCGAATGCAGTGCTTTTCTTAGCACCAGTCAGTCATTAAATACAGATCACCAGGCCAAAACTGAGATGCTGTGTGTGTTGTAGAGTTGAAAGGGGATAATTTTGTCACAAATAGAAGCAAGTAAAAATGCAGTCACCCTGTCCTGGTGTAATTTCTGCTTTTAACTGCTGGGTACTGGAGTAGTGATCTTTGCCAATGACAGACACACTAAAAACCATTTTATGTCTACCACTTAAAGTAGCCCCACTGCCAGCTTGGGGGAATGGCCTGTAATTGTAAGTTACAGAATTATCTTTTTGGCGTTGTGCTAGATTCAGGCTTGGCAAGCTTGTCCATCACTCTGCACTGCTACAGAGGACTCGGGGCCAAGCCTGACAGAGGGAGCAGGGGGAGTGGCTTTGGCACATGGCAGAAACATCTGTCTCTGTCGTGCTTAAAGTTTAGTGCCTTTGCAAACTTGCTTATGGTTTTGCACATAAATGAAGCTTGTATCCTCTTACCCTGCATACCAAATGCTGGTAAAATAAAGTTCTAATAGCACATCTCCCCAAGTTTATTTTTAATAGCTCTTACATAATGGTCTCTGCAGTGGAAATGGACTTAATGGTGTTTTTCTGTCATTTTTATGAAAGGTATAAGCCACAAATATATTGGTCTCTGTTCTCCTGTGAGAGTTAGTGGGCTGCATGCTTGTTATGCCCATGTGTAGATCTTAGAATAAAATGGAACAAAACTTTCTGTACCAGAGGCAAAACGCTGTGTATTGAATTTGGGTTTTGTGACGTGTAAAGAATGTGTACTGAAAGAGAGAAGTTCTTTAGATCCAGAATAGCCGTTTCATGAACTGCTTTCATTGTTGAAACTAAGAAACTGAGAGGCTGTAACACCAGAATCAGTGGGCAGTGCTGCTGAGCAGCTGTAAGACAGATGGCGAGCAGAGACAAAAGTTCATCACAGCTCTGCGTGTTAGAAGTAGCACAAATGGCCATTTGCTATTTGAATTCTACAGACAAAGATTTTTTTCTCTTTGCTGTGCTTGATAATACTGAGTTTTAAATCTGAGATTGTCAGGGTCTGCTAGTAACTGAACTAGAAGTTTCAAGGCAGAGAAAAGTATTCCTAGTTTAAACAGCTGAAGAGAAAATTTAAGTAGGACCAGCTCTTTGTGGTTTTGCAGCTTTCTTGGATGTGTAAAGGTGTCAGTACAGCAGGCCCAGCATGAAGTAGTGACGTTTGTGAAGTGCTGCTTGCCTCAAATACTAATTTATAAAATATTTTCTTCAGCCTCTGTTGATCAGAAGCAGCTGCTTCCCTCCAGGCTTGTTGGACGAGAGGAGGCTGTCCTGAGAGGCAGGCGGTCAGCAAGTCCATCCCTCCCGAGCAGCCAGACCACTGCATTCCAGCCAGGTATGCCTTGGCCCACTTGCCTGTCCATGGAAATGCCTCAGGCTCTCTCTGCAGTGTCATGAATGTGTCTTCTTGCATTTTTTTCCCTCTAGAATTGTACGGCCCTACAGATGCTCAGCCAGAAGCACTTTCATCTGCCTCAGTGAACCTCTTCAAGCCCAGTAACGTTCAGGTTCAGCCCCTGCTGCCCTCTCAGCCCAGTCTGTTGAATGTGCAAGATGATACCAGCAAAGAAGATGTCATTTTCTTCTAATTGTTTCCATTTGAAGATGAATCTCCTGACACACTGTTTCAAGAACTCAGGCCCCAGTGTGCACCTTGATGGAGACCAGACATGGATGTCTTCTGATCCCTGCCCAGTTACTACAAGCAAGGACCAGACCAGGATTGCTCTCCTGCTTTGTTGGCTTCTCTGCCAGCAGCTCAGAATGAGGGCACAGTAGTAACAATTTGCTTTTAAAATTCTCCAGTGTGTTGACACATGGCATGGGTATATCAATTCAGAGCATGTTGAAATTCTGACATTTATTGTAATGTGCTCTTTTTGGAGAGTGTAACTGTTCGTGGGCACCATCTTGTAAATTGTTATCGGTGACGTTGAACCACCCAGATTTTTATGTAAAAAGCTTTAGTAGTAGGCCCCAAAATGGCTGCAAATTTTTAAATCTGTTTTCCCAGGTCCAGGTCAGTAATGGGTTGTGTGTTGGTAACCAGGTGACAGCGAGCCAGTCCCCTCCCAGCCAGGTGTGCCAGGCACTGTGAACCCAGAGGCACAAGCCCCGTGGCCAGGTACAGCGGAAGAGAAGGTAAGGTGAGCTTCTGACAGCGTCTCCAAGGGGCAGGAGCTCCACCTTCCCGTGGAGGAGAAGGGTTGGACGTGTGAGAATTCGCAGTGATGATGAAGAGTTGGACTGAATGCACATTTCATTGGCCACCAGCGTCACTGGGATCCTGTCTCCCTCTTGGGGACAGCAGTACAGGTTCCCAGGCAAACTCATGACTTGGTTCAGAATGAACTTAGAGACTTGGATTTTGTTCTTTGCTGAAGACATGTCTAAGAAGCGTTGGAATGCAGTAATTTATTGTCTTGTTTAATCCTGTTTTCTGCATCTTTTGTTTGTCTGTTAATTTGTTGGGACTTTACTCCCAGTACCAGAAGATATCAAAGCTGCTGTTACTGCAGAGACTTTCTGCAGCATCGTGTTAGGAATGAAGGGAATAAGAACTGTTTGGTTTAAAAATTAAAAATAGTTATAAAAAAAAAATACTCTTAGCTAAACCTGTGTTTAGCTGCTTTCAGCTAAACCAGCTTTGATACCTCTTGTGAAATGGGTCAGTTCTTGATCACGGAACGGTGGTGACATTAAGTGTTCTGCTGAAAAGGCATTATTTCCCTTTGTAGTAATTTGCACAGTCGTTTTGTGTTGTGTTTTTCACTCTGTGTCTCGGATTCTTTTCCCACCCTCACCCAAGGATGTGTGTTCTGGTGTGTTGAATGTGACTGGTCAGATAATGATGCACAGGAAAGATTGTTCAGGGGTATTGTTACAGAATTAAAGAAGTCAGGATCTCGGTGCTTAAAACTTGGATTAATACCATTCAGAACATGATTGATAATAGCTTTTTTTTTAATATCTTTAACTGATTTAAAGTGATTTTAGCAGCAGTGGGTGGAAGGCCTGGTCAGTTCTCCATCCAGTCTCATGACAGTGGATCCAGTGGCTGTTTGCCAGTCTCCTCAAATCACTGAGCTGTCCCTGTGATTAGGCCCTGTGTGATGTTAGTGATGTCTTTAAGGCCATAACTTCTCTTTGCTTGAGAGTTTTAAAATTATTTCAGTAGTTACAGTGCAAGAAACTTTATCAATTTTCAGCAGAAAACACAGCAGTTCATATTTTCAAGTGGTGATAATTTGGCTTACTGTCTTCAGACGAGAAATTGAAAAACTCAAATTTACTGGTCAAAGGAAAGATAAGCTACAAAATACTGAATAGGTCTTAGGGACAAGCATTCCTGCTGGAACAGTTCTTGGATTTAAGGGTCTTTTTCTTAGCTGGGTGGTGCTGGTACAAACCAGAGGCAGTGGCACTGAGTTCAGCGAGAGGAAACTCCAAACTGTCTGGCTCGTTACCAGATTGGGGATGCTCCCCCAGCCCCCAGCAAGTGAAATTGGACACACTTGGCTTTAATACCAAAGAACTGCTTGGTAAATCAGCAGCATTGCAGAGCCTGGAGTGATTGGCAGCAGGAAACAGAGTGGGACTGTTCCCCGTGGTGTTGGGATATCGTTGGTGGTTAGAACAGAGTTCCACTCCATATTCAGTTTTTGCATTCCAAAAAGTTAGTTTGGAACGGAGGGGAATTCTTAAAATCAGTGTAACTCCTGATCAATGCAGCAGTGTGGGATCCAGCAGCTCTGTAGGACTGGCACTGATTTTTCCAGTGGGTAATGTGCAGACTCCAGTCGCCTCTGATCCCCTGTAATTTCCCCTGGAAGCGCACAGGGAAGCAGCAGGAATGCACAGGATGTTCTCTCCTTTATGCCGTGGTTTGGGCCACTCCTAGTGAAAACTTGATGCCCCCATTGCCTTAAATTACCAGTTTTTTAGGAGTTTTAGCCTAAAGCTAAGTTGCATCAGCGGAGTAAACCACCTCGGCCAAAAAGGGATGTCAGTTTGGGTGCTTGGAAGCAATTTTTGGAAACATTTATTTAGGTTTATTTTGTGCCTGTCCCAAGTATGGGAGGGAGTGTTGGAAGGGCTGGAGCAGCTCACTGGCTGCTTTCTTCTTCTGTGCAGTGGATGAATTTGAATATAGAACAGTGACATGTGGAAAATAGTCTGCAGTGAGGTCCCATTTATTTTAATGTTTTAACTTAAACGTAACTTTTCTAATACTTCTTGTCAGCAGTGTTTGAAATAAGTTTTGGCTGTTAACAAATGGACCCAGGCCCGTGACAGGCCAGGCTGTTGCTTCAGCACTCCAAAAGCTCCTTGGAATATGGGTCTTCAGTCTGTAACTGAGAAATGACCTTAGAAGTCATTCTCTGTCCTCAGTACACGTGTCTGGCTGCACATGGAACCTGTTTGCACCCTGATGGTGTCTTCTGTCACTTGGGTCAGCCTGGAGAAGGTTTTGGAATCAGCAGGTGCTGTGATTGCTGGTGCAGGGTCACCCTGCCAGAGTGTGGGCAGGGGATCTGTAGAAGGCTGAGGGGAGCAAGTGAATTCTTTTCTTTTAATGAATACGACTTTCTTTAAATGAATCATGGGTCTCTTCACTTGTGCAAAACTGAATCTGTGAAATTGTTAACAAATCACTCCAGTTGAGTGAGCTGGTTTGGACTCTTTACTCAAATCTTGTTCCTAGAAAAGTAACTCTTCTAGGTAAATGAGTTTGCAAAGTGCTGCTGTGTCCTGGGCTAAGTAACCTGCTATTGATTCTGAGTCACATCCTTCCTGTTGGACTTTTTGATCTCTTCAGATAAAACTTTCCTTTTAAGTGATTTCTGAGGATTAGACAGTTCAAAATTCTGTGCCTCCCAGGTGCCTTTTGGCTTCTCTCTGAGCTGGGGTGTGGAGGAAATGCCAGCACGAGCTTTGAACTGCCACTGTGTTTGCTTGGTGTCAGAGCCTTAAAATTATCAGCATGTTTGTCCTTCAGTATTGTGATGTTGCAATGTAGAGGCTGTTTCTGTGGTTCTGATTTCAATTTGAACTCTGGTGTTAAGGAGGCTTCCTCTCTCTCTTCCCATCTGGAATGTGGGGGTTCCGTATTCCAGGCTGAGGATGCCTCCGTGGCCACTAGTGCTGAGCACAGCTGCCCCGTGTGTGTTGTGGATGCTTCCCTAGTTTCTAACTGTGCTGTCTGTGGATTGTAGCTGTGGCATGTCCCACGACTTGAGATCGCTGATCGTCCCCCAGCGTGAGGCAGAAGAATTGGTGTTCCTAGAGACGCTTGCTCATCCAGGTACTCGCCTTCCTGCACAGCTAGGAGTCATTCTAAATAATTTGCAGGCAGTTTTGTCTTTGAGTAGTGGTCAGATGATTCTGCGTACATGGAGCTTGGTGTTTGTCATTTGCATTTACAATGAGAGTCGAAACTTAAACTAGGAAAGGGTTAAAAATACTTCTTTCATTTTCCTTCTAACTCTGCGGAATGGGAGCTGAGGCTCCCCGGTGCTGCTCAGTGGAGTCCCTGTGTGTTGTGCCCCCCATGCAAGGGAGTTTGGAGATTTTGTTGTCTTCCCCAGCAGTTCTCACATTTACCAGGAAGCAGATCTGCATGCCAGGTTACACAAGTGCTGTAGGCAAAGCAAAGCCTTTCCCCTGCTCTCTCTTCGAGACCAGACCCAACATCTTCGGAACCACTGGCGACTTCATCCTCCACCGTCACGTTCCTCTTCAGACAGCATCTGTGCGAGCTCTGGTTCATGACATTTGTGCCATGTTTATAAATCAGTTTTTTATATTTTTGTACTGAAAGAAATTGGAGCACTTTAGGAAAGTTGATTTCAAATTCCATTTCTGTCTGTACCCGGAAGGAGATCTCTCATGGGTGTAGATCCTGTTGGCATAACTGCGTGCATCTCACTCAGAGCTGTGAACTCTCTTGGCGCTCTTTAGTCTTAGGTCTGGTTTCTAGGCCCACCTTGCACTGTAAAGATTTAATAAATAATCATGGTCCATGGTTAAATTGACCATTTTGTTGGGGAAGAGTTTGGTTTTGTTTTTTCGTTAGGGTGTAAACATTGTAAATATTTCCTTTACTGTTGATACTGCAGTAGCAACATCTTTGTAGTCTTTATTTTATTTGTAAAGTTGATGGTTAAATGTTAATATTCTGTTGAATTGTGCACTCTTGATTAATTGTAAACATGATCTTAGCACACCAAATGATGATTTTTACAATGATTGCAATGTTTCTCCACTGAAGGATTTCAGAGCTGCAATAGGACTGAAACCAACTTCTAGCAATAAAAAAAAGAACATTTAAAAACTGTCTGCCTTTATATGTATATAATTATTTATTGTTTTCTGTCTGAATGAAGATCAAAGCAGCTGCCACTTCTCATGTACTTCTCATTTTCTACCCTGGACAGAAATAATGTGCCACAGGAACAAAACTCTGACGGTTTTCCAGAGGAGAGGATGGAGCATAGGAGGTGTTCGGGGCAGAATACAAGTAGCTGCAGCCCTTGGCAGTGAGGTGAACGCCTGAGGGAAAGATCAGCTGCTCCCAAGCATCTGAACTCTGCTGGTGAGAGAGAGAACTTGGTTAAGTTGCTTACATTAGCGTGGAGGTGCTTTGCATGGTGCCAGCCTGAGACATGCCTGGCTCTGTCCCAGGCAGTATCGGTTCCCACTTGGAACTAGGATAACAAAAATAGAAACTTTCTCCCTAGTGCTCGTGCCAGTTTGGCAGCCCTCGCTGCCAGCACCATCCCATAGCCTCTGGCTGGGGCTGCTCTTCCCAGCGCTGCAGCAGGCTGGGTTTCCTGGTGAAATCCCTGCTGCTGGCACCGCTGGCAAGTGAACCCAAGAGCTGTAACCTCCAGTCATTTCTAGAGAGGAGAGCAGATGGAAAACCAGGGAGACAGTGGGAGAACTGGGTCTTGGATTGGTGCTCTCAAGGAAGAGGGAGGGGTTTATCATCGGAATCCTGCGCTGCAGCCAGAGGTGAGGGAAAACCTGAGCCGGGGTTGGTGGCAGTGCCAGCGGTGTGGTCTGCCTGTCACTGCCTTTGGGGCGTATCAGAGCAGCTTTGGGGGGACCCTGGGCCTTTGTATGCCGGAGTCACTAAAACAAGCCAGCATTTGTCAGCCTCTGAAGTGCATGTGACATCTGGGTTGTGACACAAACTGGAACTCCACTGGAAAAACAAAACTTTTTCTACTTTTCCACATACGTAAATAATCACAGACGTCTAGGCAGACCACTGTTTAAAATCTGGTCTTTATGGGAACTAACAGGCTGTCATGTGAGAGAATGACGTCTCAAAGTGTGTGTGTAGAAGCTTTTGCTTGTGCTCCTTTTAGGAAAATATTTCTTCCATCTGTGGAGCTCCTGGGAGCCAAGCCACAGTGCCCGCTGGAGATCAGTCACTGCCTCTGTGCTTCCAGACCTCGTGTCTGTGTCACCACAGCAAGGCCATGTCCATTTCTACATATTTTTTGGCAGCAAGAAATGGAATCAGTGGTTTTGTGGGGGACAGCAGGCAGGGAGAGTCTAGGAGAGAAGCTAAGAGGAGCTGCACTGCGCTCTCGTGCAGCCGTTTTCGTGTCAGACCTGTAGGAATTGTTTCTAGGAAGACAAGAAGAACCTGGATCAGGGAGATCCAGGGTTAACATGGCCAAGAGGGATCCCTGCAGCTTAGATTCCCACTGGGAACTGCACAGCTGCAGCAGCCCAGAGCTCAGCAGAGGCAAGTTTAAGTCCTGGGCAGAATTTGCATCTGTTAGAAGTTTGGTGCTGCTGCAGCCATCCGTGTTCAAAGGTGTGTAGGTGTTGCTGTGTTCGCTTTTTGCCACAACAGCAGGGCAGACATTCCTTGGGGATTGCAAACACCTTGCCTGGCAGTGACACGGATAACGCTGTCACTCCTCTGCAAGACACGGAGGGTGTGATTTCAGGGGAGGGTGTGATTTCAGGACACGGCTGGCGGTGCCTTCAGAGCTGGTAACTTGCTCACACCAATATTCCAGCAGCTCCGCCCTGCCTTGTCTCCCTCTCCAATCTGTAGCTAATTAACCCGAAACCCAAACCACATTCCTTCTGTGGATGAATCATGCCGAGGCCATCGGCAATGACCAGCTTTATGCTAAACCTCCTTCTTTCATGTGGGTGAGACAAGGCTGATGGTTCCCATACGTGCATCTGAGATTCATCTGTGAGCCAGATGCTCGAGGACAAACATGCACAAAGGATATTGGCTCCACAGTGTGCTCCAGCAGTGGGAATGTGCTGCTTGCTGCCTTTCCCTTTCCTCAGCCCTGTGACTCAAATCCGGTTTAATTTCTCATCCCAGCGATGGGGCCAGCCCAAGGCTCAGCAGGCAAGGGATGTGGGGCCTGTCCTACATTGTTTGCTGCTGCTGTGCCCGTGGGATCTGGCAGAGGATAAAAGCCAAACCCTCCTGGAGCTGGCAGGGCTGGAGAAAGCGACACAAGGTCCTCAGTTCTGGGACTGTCACAGGCACTGGAGGCTCAGACAGGGCAGGATCACTTTGTTCTGGGGCTCCTTGACTGTGCACAGGGCCTGGAGTGACAGGACACGGGGAATGGCTTCCCACTGCCAGAGGGCAGGGAACAGATGGGATATTGGGAAGGAATTGTTCCCTGTGAGGCAGGGGAGGCCCTGGCACAGGGTGCCCAGAGCAGCTGTGGCTGCCCCTGCATCCTGGCAGTGCCCAAGGCCAGGCTGGATGGGGCTTGGAGCACCCTGGGACAGTGGAAGGTGTCCCTGCCTCTGGCAGGAGTGGCAGTGGATGGGCTTTAAGGTCCCTTCCCACCCAAACCATGATTCCCTGTGCACAGGACCATGAAAACTCCTCGCTGACAGCAGAATGTGGACGTGCCTCTCCCATGTCAGAGCAGCAGCTGATGTCATTTCACTGTGTGGAGCACAGTCTCTTGCTAGACCTGAAGCCATCCCAGATAACTGCATGTGAAATGCAGATGTGCCGGGGACTTTCAGGTGTGCAGCGTCCCTTTTCCCTTCTAGAACATGGGAAGTCGTGAACAAAAGCACACCGTATGTAATTAAAACTTTGTTTTTCCTGAGCTGCCATGAATTTTCATTGTAACAGTTCCTTGCTAGATGTGAGGCAGGTGTGCTGCAGAACATTTGAATGACCCATATCCCACCTTAACCAGGAAGGGGAATTTCTCAGCCACTGCTGTGCTTGGAAGGGAGAAAGGCCACATGCTGTCTTGGTGCTCTGGCAGCAGGAGCTGCTGAGCAGGAGGCACCTGTGAACCCAAGCAGCAATTCCCTTAAAGTCAACCCTGACTGTCTGTCTTGTGGCCAGGAGGGAGGCTGATCAGTCTGATCACACACTTCTCTGGCTGTGGTGGCTTGTAAGCTTTGTGTGAGAAGAGGAAAATCCCATGGGACAGCGATACCACACTTCGGTTGTTTTGCCTTTGAGCAAAGTGATGCCCATGTGTGTTGGCTCTTCCAGATGTGATTGTGAGCTGGGGTTTAACTCCTGCAGCTGGAGGTGCAGACACAAGGTGGGGGTCTGGGCTAGGAGAGGCCTAGGTTTGAGCTATGCTGAGATTCTAAATTAATTCTATTAATTCATGAGGATTTCTACCCAGCAACCAAGTTCACCTCTAAACCAAATTCACCTACAGTTCAGTTGGCCTGAACCTTCTGGCCCTGGCACCAAAGCAGAGAGTGGATCCACGCATGGAAATGTCGAACTGGGAAAACAGGTCTGTTGGGACGACTCAGGCACGCACCAGGGAAGCTCCCTCGTTTTCCCCAGGGTACTCCGGGAGCTGGGAGCTGGTTCCTGCCAGGAGGAGGTGGGGCTGGAGGGACAGCACGGGGCTCTCTGCCAGGTGAAGGAGGATGAACCGATGCAGTGCAGCCCGGGCTGGCTTTGTTGCTGGCTTTGTTGCCGGCTCCGTTGCCAGCAGCAGGGAGCCACCGTGGAGCAGCCCAGCCCAGCCCAGGTGTGCTTGGAGTGCCGCTTTTCCCTGAGAGGAGATTGGATTGAAAGGAAGGAACAATGCCCAGCCCCTGCAAAGGCTGCAGCAGCAGAGCTGGGGCTCGTTCCCCCAGCTGAGAACACCCGAGCCTGGCTCAGATGACGCCCAGGCAGACGGATCCGTGCTGCTGGAAGCTGCTCCATCCCTGGAGCGGGAGGCGGATGTGGCAGGGAGCCAGCGTTTATTGCTTGGCAGCATAAACAAAACAGCTGCTGCTGCTCAAACGGCCGTGAATGAAACCTCCACTCTGACCCGCTGAGCACGGTCGGACTCTGTCCAGCCCTCAGGAGTAGCTGGAGATGTAACAAAGGTGAGGCAGCTCCCGGCTGGATAACAGGGCTGGGGACACTTCCAGACAGCTGCTGGTCCCGCAGAGTCCTGTGCCGTGACTTTCCCCCGCTTGCAAGGCACAGCCAGGCTGGGAGCTGCAGGATGGTTGGATCCCATGATCTTAACAGCCCTTTTCCCATCAAAATGAGTCTGTCTCCCTGCTGCTGCCTGTGTGCTTCAGGCGGGCTGTGGGCTCCTCTCCCTGCAGCCTGACGAGCTCCCGTTGGGCTCAGATGGAGAGGAGGCACAACAAGGGTGCATGAAAAAAGGCCCAGCCTGGGGGCTGAAAACGGCAAAAGCATCAGAAAAGGGGGTGGAAATGAAGCTGGTGCATCTGCTCCAGCCCCCAGCAGCAGGGCAGCTCCCTTCTTTCCCATCCTGCCAGCTCTTGGCTGTGCAAGCAGCTCGGAAGAATTGTGACATTGATTTATTTAATTCTGAAAGAATGGATCACACCCAAACCATGCTTCTGTGGTGAGACAGTCGGTTGTACCTTTGGTGCTTGTTTCCTCTGACCATGCTGGTTCCTGTCTCACCTGCCCCCTTAACAGAGCTTTTCTTTCCCAGGCACATCTCCCCTCACCTGGAGCAGGGCCTGAAGCACACAGCCCTTTGGGACAGCACTTTCTCCCAGTGTTTTGGATAGTGAGGAAACCCCACTCTGTGGAGAGTGACCAGGAAAGGGCAGAGAATACCTTAATCTTTAAAGTTTTGAACCTTAATCTTTGAATCTTTTGTATTTGTGTCTCCTTCAAAGCTAGTAAGCAGTGTGAGATCTGAGCTTTCCTCAGATCCTAGTAACAAAGACACAGGAAGATCTGAGCCCTTGATTTGGACTCAAGCAGGGAATGCTCCTCATTGTTCTACTAAATATAGTCTCAAGTGTGGGCTGGGAAAACCTGCACCTTAAGCACACAGAACAGGCAAGGGACACGGTGGATTTTATTCAGATTTATTGAAGCAGCTCCAGGCTGAGTAATAAACACACAAAACTGCTGTATAAAAAAGAAATAGATGTACAGAACCAGCCCATGGGCAAAGTACTGTCACATGTTCTGACATTCCGGGCAACTGCTTGGGTGCTGCGAGTCCCAGCAGTGCAGTCCAGAGCCTGCAGCTGGTCAAGAGTGTCCTTTCTCCTTTCTAGGAAGTATCACTGAAACCAAAACAATCCCTCTGGTTCCTGCTCTGAGATCACACAAGTTAGGAGGAAACTTGGAAACCTTTTGCTGTCTCAAGGGACAGCACAAGCTGTCGGCCCAAGGAGGTCCCTCTGTGCCTGTCCCCTCCCTGGCCTGACCACGGGGATGGATTTGCAGAAGCAATTCAAAGCCAACACCGCGTTGCCTTGAGCCCTGCCGGTGCTGATGGGATCCACGCTGGCACCCGGCTCACAGACTTGCCAGGTGGGAGGAGGTGCTCCTGCTGCCCACGTGTTCCATCTGGCTCCTCAGTCAAGGGAGGCACTGGCAAAATCAGGTGTGAAGCCTGTGGTGCAGAGCAGAGCGTTGTGAGACCAGTGCACGGCAACCCCACGCCCACTCCTCAGGCCTCAAATCCCAGAGAAATCCCAGCAACGCCTGCTGGCTTCCCTCTACAGCCAGAAACTTTCTAAAGGTATCACTGGATATTTTATTACAGTAAATCATTTTATTTAGACAGTAGAACTCTTGCAAGGAGAAAATGAAACCTCTGCAGGGTCTGTGACTCACTGGCATCGCTTCTGCCAAAAGCCTTTAGAAAGGTTTAATTCCAGTTGCAAATGTTGAAAGTCAATCTCTGTGTAGCAGAAAAGCAATGGCATGAAAGGGACACCAGGGAATAATTAGAAGCAGAGAAACCCTGTGTTTATACATAGACAAGGCTTGTCTTATAAATGCAATTACCCACCATTCTGGGACTAAATCCCAGCTATAATCTTGTTCTGGCACCAGCTCACAGCCCTGGCGTCCCACAAGACATTTGGGTGCCACTGGCAGATTAAGCGTGGCACCAGGAGGAGGAGGCTGTGCTAAAAGCAGCAGCCGGACCCGGTGGCACCACGGGGTCTGTCCCAGCTCCTGCAGACAGCCTGCCTGCACAAACATCGACTCCTCCAGCCTCCCGACCCAGGGACGACACCCAATCCTCACACACAGCATTCCCCAAAATCTTTGCACAGGCCAAGATGCCAGGTTAAGAGTCTTGTTATTTATACTAATCTTTTCCCTGCAGCATTTCAGCACCTAGAGAGACCTTCTCTCTCCTGCAAGGGTTTTAGATCCCACACTAGCAGCCTGGAAGTTCTGGAGCTGATGTTCACACAAGGCTGTTCTCTAGGACAACTCCAGTCCAGAGCCACGTGCATCGGCCCCTCGAGGTTTAACCTGATACAGAGGAGCTCTGGGTTGCCTCACAACTATTTACCTTCCAGGTCCTTCGCCACGCTCAGGCAGACAGGTACTTCCAGGTGCTGACGAAGGCGGTGGGGATGAGGGAATAAGGCACCGTGGTGACGCTGCTCCAGGTGTCGGACGAGGGGTCGTAGCAGTCCAGGGTTTTGCAGCGCTGAGCCCCGCAGTAGCCCCCCACCACGTAGAGCCTGTTGCCCGAGGTAACAGCGCGGCAGCTGATGCACTTGGCGGTGACGTCCCCAAACTTGGACCACTGGAAGGTGTCGCTGTGGAAGCGGTAAGCGGAGCTGGCGGAGAACTCCGTGTCCCCGCCGATGACGATGACGTGGCTGCCCACCACGGCGGCGGCCGTGTAGCGCCAGGGCTGGGGGCAGCTGGCGGGCACCGTCCAGCGGTTCTGGCAGGGGTCGAAGCACTGCACCTTGGGCAGCTTGTTCTGGTTGGCGCTGGTGCCCCCGAAAACAAACAGCTTCATCTTGGCTCCCACCACGGCGGCGTTGCTCACGCCTTCCCGGAGAGGAGCCACCAGGGACCACTTGTCCAGCTGAGGGTCGTAGTGCTCCACTTGCTTGAGGGACACGGAGGGAGAGGCCGGGAAGGCCCCGCTCATGGCCGTGTGACCCCCCACCACGTACAGGCAGTGGTCCAGCTCGGCGGAGCCGTGGCCAAACCGTGCCACCAGCATGGGAGCAGCTTTGGCCCACTCGTCGTGGAGGGTGTCGTACACCCAGACGTCCCTGGAAGCGCCGTTCTCGGAGCCCTTGCCGCCGGTGATGTAGACCTTGCAGCCGATGGCGCAGGCACTGCACTCCTTGCGGGGGCTGGGGATGTCGGCACGAGGGATGATCTCGCTGGTTTTATGGTCCAGCATGTAAATCTTGTCGCACACGAAGGTCTGGCCCCCGAGCAGCAGCAGGGCCTGGCTGACCTTGCGGGGCCGGGCACAGCACCCCGTCACCAGGCCGTCGTTCTGCAGGATCTTCATTTTGCATCGCACGGCGTCGGCCACGATCTCCTCCCCCAGCTTGTGGCTGGTCACCAGCTTCTCACAGGCCACCTGCTTCCGCAGGTAGGACTCGGGCAGCAGGGCCAGGCGGACGGAGCGCAGCAGCTCAGGCAGAACTTCGTGGCGTCGGGGCAAATCGTAGCGGATCCAGCCTATAACAGCTTCATAGACCAGCGTCTCATCCTCCACCTCCAGCTCCTCGCTCTCCACCAGCTCCAGCAGCTTGTCTTTGGGCAGTCGGAGGAAATCTTCAGTCTTGCAGAGCGAGGTGAAGTTGGCCAAGGCCATCCTCCAGGACAGCTCCAGCAGCCGCTCACAGCAGTGGGCATCGGACAGCAGCAGCATGTTCAGGCAATTCCCAGGGTAGAGGTTCTTCTCCAGAAAGTCAGCCGAAGCATCCCGGATATCCTGGAACTGCAGCATGTCCCCGGCCTCCAGCAAGGACTCCGCGTTCTCCTCATTGATCAGCACCCGGGCTGAGTAGGCGTAGTCCAGCAGCAGCTCCAGCACCTCGGGGTGCACGGAGTCACGGAAGTTGACCTCGGCATCTCGGCTCTCTTTCAGGCCCCCGCTGAACATGGCGTTGAAGTAGCGGCTGCAGGCGGCCAGGACGGCACGGTGGCAGGGGAAGCTCTGGTTCCCCGCCCGCAGCACCACGTCGGTGAAGAGGTTCTGCTGGCGGAGCAGGTTCAGTTGGGTGAGGAGGCTGTCGGCGTGGCCCGGTTTGTGGAAGAGGTGGATGTTCATGGAGCCGGAGCTCGAGCGGGATTTCCGGTTCTCGTGGCTGCTGACGGACATAGTGCTGAGGCCGCTCTGCGAGGCAAAACCGGCGAGTCAGCACGGGCAGCGCGGTCCCCGGGCCCGGCACGGCCGCGGGCTGCGGCGGGTCGGCGGCCGCGGAGAGGAGCCGGCGGCGGGAGCGCGGTACCGGCCGGTAACGGGAGGGCGGTGGGGGCGTCCCGCAGCCGCGGGGCACTGACCGAAACGGGGCACCGGGAGCTCCCGGACCAAACGCCGGTGCAGCGCACGGCTCGGCGGGGCCTCACGTAGTACCGGGGAGGGGGCGATGTGCGCTCCCGGTGATGCCCGCACCCAGTCCGCCCCGCGGTCCCGCACCCAACTCAGGGCTCGCGCACGCGGTCCCCCACCCGGCTCCGCGGTCCCACACCTGGCTCAGAGGTCCCGCACGCGGCTCCGCGGTTTCTCACCTGGCTCAGAGGTCCCGCATTTGAACCCGCGGTGTCCCACCCGCCTCCCCTGTCCCGTGCCTGGCTCAGCTATTCTTTACCCAGCCCCGCACCTGGACCCGCACCTGGTTCCGCACCCGCCCCTGTGGTCCCACACCTGTCCCTGCGATCCCGCACCTGCCCCCGCTGTCCTGCACCTGGTCCCGCAGCTGGTCCCGTATCCGGTCCCGCACGGTCCCCGCTCCGCTCCGGCTCTGCCGCCGCCCCGCCGCCGCCGCG